>JAECUM010017216.1:0-72525 GCA_016617855.1 Megalonaias nervosa | reverse complement strand
TAACCCTTGTGAATTTTTTTTTTTTTTTTCCATTTTACTTCTACCGCAATCAAATCTAACCTATCGTTCGATCAACATTGTTTTTTCGAAATGAGTGTCAATCTTTTGTATAAAAAAAAAGTCTACTTTGGATCAAACAATAAAACTAGAATGTATCCAGTTCAACACAAAAATTAGTGACGTAGTACACAACGTGCGAAGTCGTACATGTGTTAAGCGAACGGAAACCATGTGGAATAATGTTTTGATGATCTCCTCAATATACTATAAGTTATCCTGAAATTAATGTTACTCTGTGAGGAAAAAAATAAACAAAGTACACCGCTATGAAGAGATATTTATTCACAGTTAATCTTAGCATGATAATTAATTGAGTATTCAACACTGTAACATGCCAACCCACCCCACCTCCATTTTGCCTCTACGTCGATCCCTTTGTTAGTTTTGTTGTTTGTTATAGGTCCCTCGATAACTCGCGCCCTAGCTTATAATGCGGTCGATGTTTTTGGACCCTGTTGTGCGCGAGTTATCGAGGGAGTGGTGTATAACAGAATTTGACCAAATTTTGTGGAAAGCATCATATCTTGTTGGCATTTATGTTTGTAGAATTGATGCTGATCCGCCATCAAATATTGTTGCTATTACTAAAATTAGAATCTGACCAACTCTGCCATCAAATAATCAGTGAATGGTTTAAAAAAAGCCCAGAAATCTTGAAATAAATGTTTTCATGACATATGCAATCAACAGCACTGTTGAAAAAATTTTCTACAGAAAGCATCCTTCTGATCTATATTCTTTGGCCCACAGCTCTTGCATTTGGATGTTAGGCAGATGTCAGCAAGATGAGTGGTGTTAGGCTCACATGGGCCTCTTGTATTGTTTCATTTAATTAGCAAGCATATGTTAATGCTTATGAATCTGCAGATTTAATTGTTAATTGCATGATTTAATTGATTTGGGAACAAAGATAAGAGCATTATAATTGAACATTCTGAATTTTTGCATATATTCATTATTAAAACTGAGTTTATATATTCATTTTGCATGTCATTTTTTTTTTCAAAAACAGGATAATTTTTTGTGGCTACTTTCATTTTTGTGATTAAATATTCAGGTTATAATGTGTCAGTTAACATATGTACTCACAAGTCGAGTGTCTCTGCAAACTGCAAACCCAAATCTGTCATAACATCATGTGCCAGCAGATGTAGGTCTATGCAGTTTGTTAGGAGCAATCACTAGAAAAGACACCATATATCCTGATCTGAAGGTGCTTTATGTGACAGCGGATCAAGGCCAATGTTGTTTACAGTTTGACTTATACATGAGTACATATGGTAATTTGATGTAATTAATTTTGGCCATCTTATTCTGACTGCACAAAAAGTGCTAAATAAATTGTCCGCAGGTCAAGGTTCTTGCTTTGTGGTATTTCTGAGAACTGATAATATTTTTGACCAAGGAAAGTTTGCTAATACATTTCAGGGAATGGATGTGGACAGATACAAGTTCACCTTGAACAAGTTGTCTGGAGATTTTCTTAAAGTCCACCGAGCGTTTGTCGAACATGCATTGGGATTTGATCCTGGTGTTCGATGCATTATCACTAATGGAGGAGTAAGTGTTTCTTTGTTACAGCAGTTCAGATATATCTTGTACACATTTCTTATTATGAATCCTATTGTTAGCCAATATACATATATGTCAGTTTGCATAGAATTTTTTATCCCCTCTTGCAAAGACAAGTACTACAATGATTTCACTATGTTCATTCGTCCATACTTGTCTGTCAGTCAGTCTGCCGTATCTAGGCTCTAAATCTTAATTAGACAAAATTTGCAAAGTGGGTGCACCATTGTTTGTGTATGAAACAGGAACTTAAATTAGTTTGCAGTGATCTGCTTTCCAGGATTTATTTGAACATTGCTTAAAAATTGTGTTTGTGTACTAATATGGTCAAGACCTTTTCACCAAAGTTGCAGTGTGGATGTACAGTCAGATCATAATGGCCATCTTTATTCAGTTGGCAACTGTTCATATTGGCAATTACAGTTCCTGCATGTAATGGTCTGCCTTTTGCAGTCAGTGATCAGATCTTTCCTAACCAAGCTGTGGTTTCTCCTTGCCTTATTCATTTGTATTGAAACACATTGCTTTGCAAAACAGCAAGAGCATATTGGGTATTTGAATTTGTGGGTTATAGCAATCATGAACCGCAGAAAAAAATATTTACTCTATGAAAAAGTGTAGCCAGTTTCCTGGACAGAATCATGGGTCTGACTAATCTGTTATAATGTATCAAAATTGCTTATAGTTGTAAATCAGTGGAAGTCACTTTAACTAAAATTTGTTTTATTCAAAACAATATTTTATTTTGCATGAATACTGCACCTTTTCAAACCTTTTATTTTCAATACATGCATTTGGTATGTTTCTGATATTTAAAAGAAAAGTTTTTTCTCCTTTTATTGAACTTTTAAAACAGTGATTTAATTTTTGTCTTCCTTTAAAATGTTGTGTGTTGCTGGGCTTTTCACTATTTATATTCAGTGTACGATGCATATGTATGCATTGTGACATCACAAATAAAACATCCAATCAGAGTAATGGTTACATAGATACATAATGACCATACTGAAACTGCCAATATGTCTGGAAGCAAACCAGAAGCTGAGGTGCATTATGGTTGCTCAGGAAATTATCATAGAATACTATTGTCTTTGATCAGTATTAACCTGACTTAAGAATCAGGCTGAAAATTATATTCAGTTGAAGATGATTATTGCATTAAAATAACATGAGGGGATTTTTAAGAAGAGAAGGTTGATATTTTGACAAAAGAAAACACTCAGATATTCTGCATACTTGATTTTATTGATGCTGTACTTACAGTGAACAAATACATGTACGTCCAGGATGAGTTTACATCTGCTCAGTTTGGTTCATTGCATAGAATCACAACAGAGACCATTCTGTTGTGTTATGACTCTATTGTCTTATACTAAGAAACAGAAAGAAGTGAAGCCAACAATTTTATTAAAATTGACAAATAGTTTATTTCTCTAAATTACAAAGTGAAAATTTAAGATAAATGTACAGTATTGTCAAATAAATCCCAAATAATCCTAAATAGTCCAAAAGTTTAGAATGTTACAAATAAATTCAAATATTGAATGTGCTGATATACCAATAGTCATGAATATATTGATGTAGCAATAGGTACAATAGCAATAGTACCACAATGATATAATCCAGAATGTCTTTGAATGAATTCACAATAATAACAAAATTGTGTTTTAGTCCAAAAAGTCAAAGACCACTTTGTAATTCCAGTGAACAATTTAAATAAATTATTCTTCTCAAATTATATCTGAACACAACTGAAAATGATTCCACAGACTGATCTTATGAGCAACGAATAATTTTGTTTACAAGTCCTTATATACTAATACTACTTGACCTAAGACACAATAAAATGACCCGAAGGTGAGTCACAAGTTCTCTTCCAGAATATTCTAAGTTTGTAAATGAGGATAGACCTTGAAATCAAATGCCAGTAAACAATTTGTTGATAACTTACAAACATGACAAAAATCAGGTACACACAAAACTCAATCCCAGTCTTGGACAAATGTCAAGCACACAGTATAGATTAAATATACATAAAAATTCCAAAGTGTCATGTTACATTTCTCTTTGTCATACAGTCATCAATATACTGTGAATTTTTTTTCAATTTGACCCAGTTTTCTTGTATTTCACAGTTACTACAATGACAAATTTAATGACTCAGTGAAAAATTATTTTTTAATTATTGCTAATTTTGGGGCTAAAATCAGCCCTTATCAAATATTGTCCTTTAAAGACGCAATGAAAAATGATTCTTCTGAGGAAACAGGAGGAAATTTGTCCCAGTCCACAAATTTATACACTGATGAAACTGTCAGTATTGGAAGAACATTGAAATTATAACAATAAAAATAAATGATTTCACCATATGTATTTCTATGCTGCTTTGTTGATAGGTGCTTGGACCACTAAGTGACACAGAGGAATTTCTATCAGAAGATGTGGACCTTCTTGAAATATATGTCCAGCAAAAGTCAGCCAAGAAGGTCAAAACTGAATTAAATGGAATGGATTTCTCAGGAAAAAGGTACCATATATTTTTAATAATTAGATGGCTGTTAATGTGTTAGGGATATTCCAGAATTGTTTAGCATAGTGCAATCATATGGCAGTTAAGTTAATGAACTATACCATATGTACATGCTAATTATACATATGTACTTGCTCATAAGCCAAGTCCAACTATAAGCAGCATTGACCCTGATCTGCCATTGCATAATCCACCTGCATATCAGGGTCTGTGTTATTTGTTCTAATGGTTACACCAAACAAACTGCATAGACCTAGATCTACCAGCACATTATGTGATGGCAGATCTAAGTCTGTGCAGTTTGTATAAAGATTCGACTTGAAGGTAGGTATATACAGTAGAAAGTGGTGGTAAATGAAACTGTTCCAAGTGTTCTTTGTTGACCAGTCCAGTTAAAATTTGAAGGGTAGTAGAATCTTTGAAAAAGTGCTTTTCAACCTCCCACAGTTCCATTAAATTCAGACAACTGCACTTAGCGAGAGTTGTATTGCTCATTCTTGCATGACATTGTTTACTTTTACAAGTGTTCATTTCTATTTTACAGTCATGTCTAAATTATCACACATTTTATCTGTCCATTCCATTAATGCTTTTCAGATATGCTCATATGTAAAATTTTCTTGCTTTTGCCAAACTTGTACCATATTACACTGTAATGGCCTATTTACCAAGGATATGGGAATACTGTTACACTGAAATGGCATATTTACCAAGGTTATGGGAACACAAATTACGCTGAAATGGTCTATTTACCAAGGATATGGAAACACTACAGAAATAGCATATTTACCAAGGTTATGGGAACACAAATACACTGAAATGGTCCATTTACCAAGGATATGTTCATGCTGAAACACTGAAATAGCATATTTACCTAGGTTATGGGAACACAAATTACACTGAAATGGTCTATTTACCAGGATATGGGAGCACTACAGAAATGGCATATTTACCAAGTGCATGGGAACACAAATACATTGAAATAGTCTATTTACAAAGGATATGTTAATGCTGAAACACTGAAATGGCATATTTACCTAGGTTATGGGAACACAAATTACACTGAAATGGTCTATTTACCAAGGATATGGGAACACTACAGAAATGGCATATTTACCAAGGATATGGGAACAGTAACACTGAAATGGCCTATTTACCAATGATATTGAAACACTGTTACACTGAAATGACCTATTTACCAAGGACATGAGAGCCATGTTACACTGAAATGGTCTATTTACCAGTGATATTGAAACACAATTACACTGAAATGAAATGAGCTATTTACCAAGGATGTTGGAACACTATTACACTGAAATGGCCTATTTACCAAGGATATGGGAGCAAACTAGCTGTACCATTAATTACGCAGGCAGACAAGAAGCTAAAACTGTGACATGTAGATATACATAATCACTTCATGTAATGTGGAACTCACTGATTTGTACACAAAACTGCAGCTTTATTGATTTATTCCATTTATTATACAATTTTTTGTTGTAAGTCGAGTAGTCCTTATTATTTCAATTTTTTACTGAAGAGTGAGTCAAACTTGTATATGCAATGTCTTTAAGTAGGAAAACAATATTCTTGTTTTCTAATCCCATATCACCTTCCTTTATATCAAGGCTTGGACTACTTTTTCCTCAAAGTTTCCAAGTTACAACTGAATAAGTATGCTGTAAACTCACTTGACATGCAGAAGAAATGAGTATTATTTACTGTACCAAATCTTCATTATCAGGTTTCAACAATTTGTCCAATCCTGTGGTAAATAAGTGTCAAGATAATGTTCTTATTCCCAAACCAGGTCTCAATCGTAGCCTCTCACAATGTCCCATCAGAAACAGTTCAACTTATGTTAGCCTGGCCTCAGAGAGGAACTGAGTCATTCAGCTGTAGAACTCTTCCATGATGCAAAGTAACTGTAAATTACATATATGTCTGTTGCCCCCATGTATCTAAGAATTTGTGATACTAACAGGAATTGTTTGGGAAAATGAGTGACCATTGTTTCATGTGCTTTATTCATAAACTGTGATATTGATGCACATATCAGCTGATTAATATGTTATTAGTTTTATGATTGAGGATGAAGTTCTTACAAAAAGGGTTGAAATGTTGAGTAATTTCTTTTGTTTTTCTGTTAAGAATAGTTATTTTATAACAGAAATGTCATAATTATTCAGTCTTGATTTCTAAATCATGTCTTGTCAGCATCAGGAAATTCAGATCATAACTCAGTACTTCGCATCCCGTAATGATTCACGTTTCTCAACAGGGGTCAAGCTAGACTTGAATTTTAGGGAGAAGTGACTTCTCCTTTTGGACAGAACAGGGAGAAGTGAGAGCTCAACAGGGAGAAGTGGACATGAAGCAAGGAACGCAATATATATATTGTGTGTTCTCTTATTTGAATTATGTGCCCTCTATTTCCCAGTATTCATATTTGCATTTAACATTGGATTGAAGCAATACTTTATTTTCTAGTAGAAAATTTTCTTACTTGTTTTGGCCATATGACTCTAAAAGAGAATAATAGAAACTGCATTGTAAAAAAATTTAACTGAGTAACTAGATTACATTGTTGTAATTGCAAGTTGGTAAAACTGCTTAATCAACTACCTTAATAAATTTTTTAAATATATTTTTTTATTTTTTATATACTTTTTAAAAGTTCACAATAACGGCACTTTCAAAGATTTCTAAACCATGTACATGAGGGCAAATGCACACGTGTCCTCATTTCTTTGTTGCGGATAAAACATTACCGTAACTATTCATACATATCACACTAAAATGCATAAAATTACAGACATGGCTCATTTATAGTTGGTATATGAACTAAACCCCTCTTTCCAACCGAATCAACACCGACGTGAGTGTATCTATTTTTAGAAGGAGGGGTTTTCGTAATGTAATCACTCACTTTAGGCTATATAGCTTCATTACAACAGTCCATGATGGGATTGCAAATTTATGGTTTATTTATTTGGCTACGTACTTGTATTAATTTTAGGCATTGATTAAATATTATCTGCTTCGCAGCTTTTTTCCGTACTGTCACAAATACGAGTCACGTCAGAAAACAATTTTGACCTTACAACACTTCTCTGCGAATTCCACAACATAGCATCTTCTCATACGTTTCTGACCTATATAATTGCATTTTAAAGTTAAATCTTAAATAACATAATGCCTAGGCTTTGTTTTCTATGAATGGTATATTTTTCTGAATATATTTACTCGATGATTTACGAAAACAGACGATCTAATAAACTGGTACTTCCCAGACATAGCGATGTCTGCCATTTTTTCCCCCGTTACTGGTACACTTACAGTTTCAAACTAATTTTATGATGAAATAGTGTACAAGAGGCAGTTAAAATATCCAGATCACCGATTTTATTCTTAAAACACAAATTGCCATATACATACTATTGCTAAAGTTTTGAATCACAAGTTTGTATGATTTTATCATCGAAGGATAACATGCGTAAATCGGGTAGTGATAGGGGCCTTAGTTGCCAACTTGGGAAATGGTTAATGGTCAATCAGCTATCAAAACACATGCCTGTGAATGTGCAAGAATTTGTTTGTCAGCGTAATTGATATCAAAACTAGACCTAGCTACTGATGGCTTGAAGAATACCGTTCGCTACAAAACAATACTAGAATAAATCTGATAAACCTGCCTAAGGCGAGGGGGCATCTCAAAGGTATGATTTGTCAATGTACCTCTAAAAATAACACAGGGCGAAGTCGTTTTCGCTTTCCTAACAGAAGAAGGCGAAGTTTACATATTTTAGGCGACTTAATCGCCCACTTCGCCTGGTAGCGTGACCCCTGTCCCAATGCTGACAACTCAACATGATCTAATACAGTAAAACCTGTTATGAAAGACCACCCCTTCTGCAACAAAAAGCGGTCTCTCAAGACAGCTGGTCTCTCATAGCAGGTTTATTCACAAAGACTAGTTTCCAAGGTCCAGTTTCAGAACAATTCAAAGAAAAATAACCACAATCACAGTAGATATATTCTATTCTTTATTAATAGTTCTTGCTAAAATATTGTATGCATTCATCTAAAAACAAAATTATATAGCAATAAAGATATACTTCTATCATTAAACATGAAATCACATTTACATTTGAAGATCGCATATTTTAGCATATGAAATCGTTTCTGATTTACTTCTTTTTCTTTATAACAACCTAAATTTGTTTTACCGACATTTAAACCACTTTTTTGCGAGTGGTCTGCTCTTTTTCACTTCTTTCAGTTACAGTAATTATTTTCTCCAGCCTTAAAATTTGTCTCATTTTAGTTGGAGGTTTGTCCATTGTTATTAAGGTTCTAGGTGTTAACATTATTAGTGCTCAGTTGTAATATCGAACGTAAAGACGGGTTTGACTGGGCTTTGGGAAAATATGAAAAATTTATACATGTGCATTGCATATCTAACAATTAATGAAATAAGAAGAAACAATTATCTCATGCAGAAACAGAACCATTTACTCAGAGACAAAAGTCAACAGCTTCATTCAAAGAAGACATACAGGGATTAACTCTATAAACAAAGTGTGTAACCTTGGTCGCACTAACGTGAGTAGATGACAGCTTTGTGATTGGGATGTAATCACTTAATATCATGGGAAATAAACAACAAACATCACAAGTCTTGAACACTATCAATCAAATCCCACTAACATTTCTCTCTTACTGGTTTAATAGACAATGACCTTATTCACCCCTAGGCAATATGGATTAACTCTAAAGACAAACAATATATGCAACCACTACGTTAATTTCGGCACTACAATGGCAATTCATGAAATGTACATTAGCCTGGTTTACGGACTGTAGCATCTATCACCAGTAGCCCCAGTCCTTTTTTATTTAATTATTCCTTTTATGTTTGTTTTTGATCAGAACAATCATTACTAATCGGTCGTTGTAACAATTGATTACATATAGGTCAGTGGTGTCTATGTTCTCGCAATACGGTCATTCATAGGATGCTGGGTCCTACTCATACATATGATCTATATTAAGGCCAGGAAGCGGGCAAAGTGCTGAAATAATTAGTCTGGTTCCCTGCTTTGTATCCTCCCTGCATTGCTCTCTCCTATACGAAAAGCAGAGAACAACACAGGCAGCATACAAAGCAGGACACCAGCCTAGGGAATAATCTACATGTACTTTAGTCTGGTTTACAACTATAAAACACTATAAGTATACCTACAAAATTTCAGATATCAACAGCCAGCCTATTTTTTTTTTTTTATGAACAGTATGAACGGTCATTGTTACAGGGATTAAATAAAGGTTGATGGAGTTTATCCTCATTTTTGCGATGCGGTCATTCATAGCAGTTTCGAAATGCATATTTTGCCAAGACATCGTTGTCACTGGTTGTGTTCAACAGGTGGTCACTCACAACAGAGCATTTATATAATAAAATCGATCAGTGCATTATGATTGTGGTTGGAAATGACAGGTGGTTGTTCATAGCAGATGTTGCTCATAACAGTTTTTACTGTAATCAAGATCGCATTACTGTGATAATAATATATATTTACATTCATCCTTCAAGTTCTAGAAAATACTTTCATTTGTTAATCAGTACCAAGTTTTATCAGAGGCGTTTCTTTGTGTGTGAACTTGCATTTGTGAGGATTAATCTTTATGTCCATATATGGAGTCAGAATTTTTTTTTCTATTTCAGTGGGAGTGACCTGGTTATGAAGGTTGCCAATCTGTTGACTTCTTCAAAGAGTTCTGATCAGAAAAGGAGGGTGGTTGAGTTTGGAGGAGACTTGCACAGGTAAGAATTTTAATATTTTGAGTATACTAATTGCATTCCGGCAGGCCTGAAAAAGACAATTTCTAATCGACTAAGCTTGAGCAGAGATTTCCATGAAATGGCACAGAAATATTTATTTCCTGCTGTCTATGAAATGTTGAGCATCATCAGCCAATTGTGACAAGACTTTGAAACTTGCACAAAGTTCACTTGATGAATGAAATTGTCAGTTTATCCTTGGCTGCTAGAAAATATATAGTTTTTTGTCTCTGATTCCTGGTCATGGGCTGTCTTACACCTATATACCTCATCAGAGCCTTTGGTTATCCCAGTGCTTTTGCATTCAGAATATTGTGTTACCTTTCCATACAGCTGTTCATCCTTCTGTCTGTTCTACTTTTTATATGTCTGTCTGCCTGCACATTTTTTGCCCTGTTTACTCATAAAGTGGCCCCAGGTGGCCAAGTGGTCAAAGGGCACACCTTTACAGATTGATCACCTCTGTCTGTGTGGGTTTGAGTCTCGCCTTGACCAGCATGGGTATATGAGAAAGCTTTCCAGTAGCTTATCATGGGTCAGTGGTTTTTTCTGGAGTCTTACTCAGTTCTTTCTTCCTCCACCAGATAATACTGGCTGCCATGTATAGCCTATCATGTGCTGAAAAATCGTGTTAAACCCACAAAACCAAAGCAATCTAGTCATGAAGTACTCTGTGCATGTACTTTATTTTTTCAAATCTCACTATGAGCTGATACATCTTTTTACTTGAAAGTAGTGCTGAAACAAATATTAAAATATTAACAAAGAAATACCTTTTTTGCAGTTATTTGAATCAGAAATTTGTAATGAAATATTTGTTGTAGCATGTATGAACTGAACTTTTGAAGTGTCTTGTGTCATAATGAGCCGGCCCTTGCAATATTAATTACTAAATCAATTAGTTTAATTGATCAGTGTGGGGAAACATTTTTGTCCTGTTACAAGATGTGTGATTCATGCCACTCTTTTGACGTAATAGAAATATTATTTAAAAAATTGAGTAGTGAATTAGAGTGCAAGTGTTTGTTCAAATTGGATAATTCACAATGTTAGCATACATTTTTATCCTGATTCTGCCCAAGTCTGCACTGTTGGTGGTAAATATTTCTTGATAATACATTTTAGTCAGTATTTAAATATGATATAATGCACATTTTGAATTTTCAAAATAGTAAAATTGGGTACCTTATATAGGTCAAGTCCAACTGCAAACAACATAGACCTTGATCAGCCATCTGGCAGATCATGTCTGTGTTTGATTTACTGATTACTTCTGACAGACTGCATAGACCCAGATCTTCCCAAACATTATGCAATGGCAGATCTAGGTCTGTACAGTTTGCAGTTGGACTCAGCTTATACACAAATATTAGCTAGTTATTGCAGTATGATGATAGGCATTTTTATTCTTAAATATGAATTCAAAGAGTATTTTCATTGGTGGAAGTAATATATGGGCAAAATACAAGGACACCGCCATCAGGATATCAGAGTTTTGCTATGTATGAAGTGCAAACACAAATCTCTCTTTGCTTTCATATTTGTACAAACCAAACTTCACACTTCATTATCAGTCCATTTCAGTACTTAATGAAGAAATTTACAGGTCACTTCTTTTATCTGATACCTCAGAATTATGATATTACATCAGTGTTTTGTTCTTTTAGTGTTTTGAAGATACCAGGTGATCCAAACAGGCCGGCCTTCCAGATTGAAGCAATCCTTGATCCGGTTTCCAGTGCGGCACAGAAAATATCTGCCGTCCTCATGGTACATCGGGGCATTAAGCCACCTGCACATGTCTCAGATGCTTTTCAGTCCTTCAGATGCATTTTGTTTTGTGTACTGAATACTTAAAATGTGTCTACAATAGCTAGTTTCCAGTTTGAGCTGATGCACCTTTTCATATTCATCATCCATAATAAATGTTATGGTTTTATATAGACAGCAGGTGAACTCGACCTTTACCCATTAATAATAACATTTGTAGTTTTTATATAGACACCAGGTGAACTCAACCTTTTCCCATCAATAATAAATTTGATAGTTTTTATATAAACTTCACCTTTTCCCACAATAGGACCAGTCTGCACATGATTTTCATTCCCTTCTTAGTGGTTCATAAAGCAAACTTAAAAACAGTCAGCTATCTAGAAGCTTGTATTTTCAGTGAAGAAAATTTTCATAAAAGTGTCCATTATTCCTTTTTAAAATGATCAGCTGATTTAGAAAATGAAATACATAGAGCATTGCAAGCAAAATGGAGATCAGTACAATAAAGGACAGAATTACTTGAATAATTTTCTTCCAAATACTTGAGCAACAAAAAACGTTGATGTTAATCTCTCGATTTCGGAGCTAAAGTACCTGACTCATGTGAACTTGGACCATCTACTTCTGATGAAGAATGCAATTTGACTTTCTGCCCCTTGAACCAAAACCTCAAATTTCAAGGCTTACACATTCCCATAAGTCTGGAAATGGACTAGACCATTTTCAGGCTTACACATTGCCATAAGTCTGGAAATGGACTAGACGATTTTCAAGGCTTACACATTCCCATAAGTCTGGAAATGGACTAGACCATTTTCCAGGCTTACACATTCTCATAAATCTGGAAATGGACTAGACCATTTTCAAGGCTTACACATTCCCATAAGTCTGGAAATGGACTAGACCATTTTCAAGGCTTACACATTCCCATAAGTCTGGAAATGGACTAGACCATTTTCAAGGTTTATACATTCCCATGGACCCATAAGTCTGGAAATGGACTAGACCATTTTCAAGGCTTACACATTCCCATAAGTCTGGAAATGGACTAGACCATTTTCTTCAAAACTGGAAGTTTGATAGGTTCAGACTTTATCATGGATCCATTCTTTGTCTCACCCCTGTACATGTAGCTGCCAAAAGTTTGAAAACTTTTATGCCCTATATGGCAGATTTCTAGTTCTGTACAATTCAGAAACTGTAAACTCACTAATTAGGTAATTGGAGGTTGTGGTTGATACCCACTGGTCAGTAATTTCAAGAGTCAACCATACCTATCATTAGCACATCAAGGTCCATTGAACATGAGATGGTTATATAATGTGCTGTATATACTCTCTTATAAGTCAAGTCAAACTACAAACAACAAAGATCCTGATCCTGCAGATAACATTCTGTCTTGTTTGTTTTGCTGATTACTCCTAACAAGCTGCACAGACCCAGATCTGCAGCCACATTATGTAATGGCAGATCTGAATCTGTGTATTTTGCAGTTGGACTCGGTACTTCTGATTCTCGTCTTTTATCAACTTGACATATCTGGCAAAATAAAATTGTTTTTCTTTGGACATCATTTAATCCACTGTAATTGTTCACTTAATAATTTTCATTTTTCTTTGCACCTTTTTTCAAAACTGTAGCAACACAAACCTATTGTTCAAGAGTAAGTTAAGAATTGTATGGCTTCCATACACTGGTTTGTTCCTTGCCCAAAAGTTTCAGGGTATATATAGTTTATGTCACAATTGTTTCCCACGATCAACACCACCACAACAATAGGCATATGTTACCAGTTATGATGATTAATGTCACCACTACAGACTTGCATTGGTATGAAATTTTTCATTGTTTTTCAAGAGAGATCCTTATTGCATTGGGCATCTGTACCTTCAAAATTATTATTGCTATTACTAAAAGTAGATTTGACATTTGCATTTAATTCCAGACAAGAACTTAAGTTCTTGTAAACCAATTGCATTGAAACTTATTACATGTGTTATAATCACAATAAATACAATGTTAGGTATTTGAATATTTTAGTTATACCTAGAATTAAAACCTCAACATCCAGCACAGAATATCTTAAATATGCCTAGAATTAAAACCTCAACATCCAGTACAGAATACCTTAGATATGCCTAGAATGAAAACCTCAACATCCAGTACAGAATACCTTTGATATGCCTAGAATCTTAGATATGCCTAGAATTAAAACCTCATCATCCAACACAGAATATCTTAGGTATGCCTAAAATTAAAACCTCAAAGTTGGGCACAGAATGTCTTAGATATGCCTAGAATTAAAACCTCAACACTGGGCATAGAATATCTTAGATATGCCTAGAATTAAAACCTCAACATCCAACATAGAATATCTTAGATATGCCTAGAATTAAAACTTCATCATCCAGCACAGAATATCTTAGATATGCCTAGAATTAAAACCTCATCATCCAGCACAGAATATCTTAGATATGCCTAGAATTAAAACCTCATCATCCAGCACAGAATATCTTAGATATGCCTAAAATTAAAACCCCATCATCCAGCACAGAATATCTTAGATATGCCTAGAATTAAAACCTCATCATCCGGCACAGAATATCTTAGATATGCCTAGAATTAAAACCTCATCATCCGGCACAGAATATCTTAGATATGCCTAGAATTAAAACCTCATCATCCGGCACAGAATATCTTAGATATGCCTAAAATTAAAACCTCATCATCCAGCACAGAATATCTTAGATATGCCTAGAATTAAAACCTCAACATCCAGCACAGAATATCTTAGATATGCCTAGAATTAAAACCTCAACATTGGGCACAGAATACCTTAGATATGCCTAGAATTGAAACCTCAACATTGGGCACAGAATATCTTAGTTATGTCCATAATTAAAACCTAAACATCAGGCACAGAATATCTTAGATATGCAGCTTCCAAAATCATTTTAGAGAGGAATCAAATTTCAGTCAGTTTTATCCTGGAAAGATAAAGACTAAATATAATACCTACAATAATGCCTACCCCCCCCCCCCTTCATCTCTCCAGTATAAACTGATATCTGTTACTTCTTTTTTGTCTTGTCCTTCTTTTTTTTTAAGTAAGACTTAATTTACATCTTGGCATGCTCTTTAGTACTAACCAGTGCTTTTATTTTCATGTACCTAGACTTTTCATGTTTTCTTGTTAGGCTTTAATCTGTTTCATAGCATTCTTTTGGTCCTAACCCAAGCTTGTTTCATTACCTAGGCACTAAATTCACTTTTAAATTATTGCCTTTTTTATAAGTACTTTACTTGATTATATTTTAAGTTCTGTGCTGTGTGATTTGCCTCACTGTATTTATATATTATGCTTTGTTTGTTTGTCTTGAAAATCATGCTGATTTGATATCTTTATTGTTTTATGTAATGTCTGTCAGAAGTTCATTAGAGTTTACATTTAATTGTTGTTTAATCATGCCAGCTATAAATAAATCTAATTTTATAATACTTTTACATATGAACGAGCCCAATTGCTTCATAAGTTAGTTGGATAAAGTCCAGGTCCGGAATAGGGGCATTTATTTTCATATGTACTTCCAGCAATCTGCAGAAAATACAATCAGACAACTAATCATGGTCAAGACATGCCCAGATTTTCTTCTCTATTTAATTTTGTTTAAATTGTACAAATTGAATGCTAAATATTTGAATTTTGTATCAACAGACAATTACATGTTTTTGGAGATTTTTTATGAGTTGATTGCCCTTAAATGTTATCTACTAATAACTCAAAGTAAATCCTAAAAGCTCCCACAACAGAATCTATCTATCTATCTATCTATCTATCTATCTATCTATCTATCTATCTATCTGTCTGTCTGTCTGTCTGTCTATCTATCTGTCTGTCTGTCTGTATATATATCTATCTATCTGTCTGTCTGTCTGTCTATATATATATATATTCATTTATGTCATTTCAGGCTTTGAAAGAAGTAGCTAATTTGGATATAAAAATATTCATGAACTGTCGAAGTAAATTGTCTGAAATGCCGCTGAAAACGTAAGTACTTGCCAGTACATTCATCTTCAAATATAAGTTCTAATCTGTTAATGGCATAGAATTTGTCAAATATTAGGGATGATTGCTTATGAAATGTTGGAGTATGAAACTATTTTTTTTCTTGATGTTATTAGAAGCACAGATCCCGATCTGCTAGCATATTATGGGATGACAGATCTGGATCTATGCTGTATTCATGAAGTCATAAGTAGCACAAACTGTGGAGACCCAGACCTGCCAGGACATTATAGGATGGCTGATCTGGATCTTTGCTGTACACTTGAAATCATTAGTAGCTAAAACTGAGGAGACGAAAATTTGCTAGCATATTATGGGATTGCACATCTTGGTCAATGCTGTTTGTTCGAAATCATTAATATCACCAACTGTACAAACCTTGATCAACTAGCACATTATGAGATGGCAGATATGGGTCCATGATGTTTGTTTTGTATGTCAGTATATATGGTACATTCCTTACTTTTCAACAACTTCTTTCTCCTGAAATGTAAGTCCGAAATTTTTTCCAGGATTTGCAGGAGAACATTGTTTTTTTTAAATTATATCCATAGATTGATCATGCACTGACCCTGGCCCATATCTCAAATGAAACTTGAAGCTGCTGTACATAAATTAGGAGAATTGAGAGAAGGGGATACAATTCCCATCAGCAGTTACATATTTTCACATGTAATAGAAATGTATTTGAAGAGGAAAGCAGTTTTAGGAACAAAATGGGTTCTTTGTTGATACAAACACAATAATAATATGGGCACTATTCTGTGTCCCTTGCACAGTAACATCGCTGAAAGGGCATGCATATCTGCTTCAATAGTAACTGATTGATTGGAATTGGCACCAAGTGCTGTAAGGGGAGAACACTCTTGCAATACTCCATCTTGGAAGCAGATATTTTATCATTTTTCTTGCTTAAACACACTAAAAGCTGTGGAGAATTGGATTTGTGAGGTAGGGGATGTACCCCTAATGTGTTTTTCAATCAGGTAAATATTATCAGAGAAATTCATTTTTACCCCCAAAATTTGGGGGTTTTTTGAGCCTTTGTGTATCCAATGTTGAGACCAAGATACCATATCACTTTTTGTCAAAGTTTGTTGAAGTTTTGTGAAGAATGTTTTTTATATCATTTACAAATACGATCCATAAAACCACAGATCGTTGGTGAGACATATGTTTCATGGAATCCTTGTCTTTGATATTTGAAAGGATGATTTCTAGGTTTTTAGTGCATCTTAATATAAACAAATACAGCTGTCCCTTGTTATAGCACACTTCATTATAATGTTGTGCAGTCTCACCATAAACACCTGTATAAAATCCATATAATCTCCAGTTTACCTCAGCCTAATGATTTAGGTCTCCACTTCATTCAGGAATACATATATGTCAATAATTCTGTGATTACATGAGCAGAAGACATAGTCTATCTGATTGATTTCTATGGTCAAATCTGCATTTCCACTAGGGAACGGAAATATTTAAAGCTGAATATTTACGTCTTTACATATTTATTTATTTCAAAGAATCAATCTTTCACATAAAAAGATGAAATATTTCTAAGACATTTGATCTAGTGTTTGTTAACCACAGATGACTTAGTGTGTGACTTAAAATAGTCTAAACCACATAATTGAGTTAAAATAATCTAAACCACATAATTGAGTTAAATAGTCTAAACCACATAATTTAGTTCAATAGTCTAAACCATATAATTTAGTTAAATAATCTAAACCACATAATTGAGTTAAAATAGTCTCAACCACATAATTGTGTTAAAATAGTCTAAACCACATAATTTAGTGAAATAGTCTAAACCACATAATTTAGCCAAATAGTCTAAACCACATAATTGAGTTAAATAGTCTAAACCACATAATTGAGTTAAATTAGTCTCAACCACTTAATTGAGTTAAAATAGTCTCAACCACATAACTGTTAAAATAGTCTGAACCACATAATTGAGTTAAAATAGTCTAAACCACATAATTGAGTTAAAATATTCTAAACCACATAATTGAGTTAAAATAGTCTAAACCACATAATTGAGTTAAATAGTCTAAACCATATAATTGAGTTAAATAGTCTAAACCACATAACTGAGTTAAATTAGTCTAAACCACATAACTGAGTTAAATTAGTCTCAACCACATAACTGAGTTAAATAGTCTAAACCACATAATTGAGTTAAATAGTCTAAACCACATAATTGAGTTAAATTAGTCTCAACCACTTAATTGAGTTAAAATAGTCTGAACCACATAACTGAGTTAAAATAGTCTAAACCACATAATAGAGTTAAAATAGTCTAAACCACATAATTGAGTTAAAATAGTCTACACCACATATTTGCACCAAATAGTCTAAACCACATACTTGAGTTAATTAACCTAAACTGCCTAATTGAGTAATGTTTCTGAACTTAGCTACAGGAAATAGTAATATATTTTTTGCAATTTTTGTTTTGAAATTTTACAATTTGGTTTGATTTTCTGATCCTTGGATGATGATCAGAAGAGAAGTGTAGAATAGTTATCTTTATTTTTAACATGGAGAACATTCATGCTTAGCCCTTTCCACAACTTGACAAAATATTGCAGTGGGCAGTGCATGAGCTCTTTGTTAAATATCATACCGAAGTTTATATTTCTGGCTAAAATTGCATTTTTCTGCAATTGACTACCATTTTTGTACTTGATGCGTTATAGGGATACCAAGTTGAATTCATTTTGGTACTGTAGGATGTTATTAAAGAGATAAGTTTATCCATGAAAAGGTATTTATTCACCAGATTTTAGGGCCATTTGAAGGGTAAGGTAAACCTAGTCTTTTCACATTCATAAGCACAGGATCAAATTCTTTACACTGACAAACAATATTTTACCACTTGCTAGCAAGCTGTGGCATTTCCCTGGTCAGAACAGAGGAAAAAATGACCACATTGATTTGATATCACTGGTGGTTGCATCTTTACAAGCTTTATTAGAACAAATCAAAATAAGAAAAAAAATGAGCTGACAGACACTCTGTAAATATATCTTTACACTTGTTAAAGTTGTGGTTATATTTTAATTTTTTGTAAATTTTATCTGTTAATTCTTCTATTTCATAAAGTAGAGTTTTAATAAGGCAAGATACAAAAGCTGTTGTTCTCTCCCCTTAACACCTGAAAATGAAAAACCAGACAGAAATTATTACAATAAATGCAAAATCTGAATGTATTTCTGAGACCATAAATGAAAAATGACAACATGATAGATGACATGCAGATAGTAATGGACAATCCGAATGCAAATGAAATTCAAAATAGAACAGAGACATTGTAACATTAGCTATTGTAACATATGTATTTTATGCACATAAATAATGACCACATTCTTTTGGAATTGCATTTTATGTTCTTATTCCTACCGCCTCCCTACCCCACACACATGAACATTGTAGAGCAGTTCAGTACGTATGGCAATGGGCTGTTTTTTGGACACCAAGTAGCATTACAGCAAGGGAGAGCTGCGTATCATTAGTACATAATGCAGTTGGCTGTTTTTTGGAGCCCAAGTAGCATTACAGCAAGGGAGAGCTGTATATCATTAGCACATAATGCAGTTGGCTGTTTTTTGGACCCCAAGTAGCATTACAGCAAGGGAGAGCTGTATATCATTAGTACACCATGTAGTAAATTCTGTATGCATGACTCGTATATGATAACATGCATAGCCATATATAGGGAAGATTTATAAAACAGTTGCTGAACTTAAATTTCTGTAATATAATTTATCCCATTTTTTTTCTTCTTTTAAAAGGTTTTATCGTTATGTAATGGAGCCAGAGGTTGGATTTAGAGTAGATGGCACTTTGACTGTGGGACCAACTGCTAAGTTCCAAGACTTGCCACAAAAGTCCCTTCTAACGCTGGGCATGAATCTACCAGAAAGCTGGCTTGCTGAAGCTGTCAAGTCTCCATATGATCTGGATAACATTCTGCTAGAAGAGGTACATCATGACAAGAATATTTGTATTATGCAATGAATGATCAATTTAGAAGCAGTGTAGGCTATGATTAATGTTATTCTAAATGTGCAGTGTATGTCATTGTAATGAAAAAAAATAATGTGAGGTATTTAAAAAATATCATATGACTCCTTATGGAATGTTTTGCCCAACATGATGGCTGGGTATTTAGCAGGATATTATTGAAATTTTATTTATTTTTAGCAGATGGACTTTAATGTTTTCAGTATTATAGTTTTTAATATTGAATCATTCATATTGGCTTTAAATTGACTTTCTAAAAGAATACTGAAAGATGTGTAAAATAGGGAAACAGTCTATCATTCCACCACTGCAGTGACAATTTAACATTTCAGATAGTAGTAAACACTTTAGACTCATGGTCACATGGGTTCATCTTGCCCTGGCCTTTGGTGTTAAGTCAATGAGCAAGTCACTCAATTGCACATGCTTTAGCAGACCCAGTCATCCATTGGCAGGTTCATCTGTGATCAACTGGACCTGTTAATGTGGAATATTGTACTCAACATTGCATAGCATGAAGATACGCCAAAGTAAAAAGTGATGTCAAAGTGATGATATTATGATGATTACAGCATTTTGAGCTGTGTAGTAAATGTTAATTTTGCAAACAAAATTATTATATGGACTTATGAACCTAAATTACAGCAGTCATATGATAAAACATCTTTTAATTATATTTATTTAGGAATTTTGCAAGGGGGCAAAACTCTTGGCTTTATATTTCGATCATTTTATCATTTTCATTTAAACACTCAAATATGTTTCATGATTTTACTGTTCTTATCATTTGAAGAATCCTGCACACAAACAAACTTGATTTAGATGTACATACAGCTCTCCTACATTATAATACACTTCCTTATAACATGATACTTGATTTAATGCTGTACTGCTATGGACCATATGACCCAAATTCAACTATTGTACTTGAATTGGTCTGACAAATGTGGGACAATATGGACTGAAAGAAAGCAACACAAAGCTTAGTATTTTAGCTTTTCCTTTTGAAAACATTATTCTTTTTTACTCCAAACCTGACACCATGCACACATTCTTCTAATTTTTAATCATTCCTGCTCTACTGTCATTTGTTACATCCTGGGTTTTCACTGTACCATAGTTCAATACGTACTGCGTACTCCATTTCGGTATATAATGCACTGGATAAGATACAGACCCAAACTACCACGTTATAATAAGGGAGAGCTGTACATATGTATTAGCGTTTATTGCCATGTCAGCTATATGATATAAAGTAAAAATATTTTAGAGTTTACAGTGATCCCCCTCTTATAAGGTCACCCCTTTCTGCCCCAGGAAAGTGGTCTTATAAAAGGATGGCCTTTCCAGAGGGGAACTATATTTGTGAGAAATGTGTATATGAAGTAAAAAGGTGACATGTAACTTCCAGATATTTAATATCTTCATTTAAAAGTAACATTAATTATCAAAGGATTCTTTGTGTCTTAAGAATAGATTTATTTCAAATGAACATGCATTAATAGTTCATAATTTGTTATTTGTTATTATATTTTTTATTTGAGTCTTTCAACCATACAGATTTGGGGGGAAAGAACTCATGAACTGCCTCCACTGTTGTGGAATCTAATAAACTTTTACTTTTTCTTCTAAAGTTAGAATTTTCATTTAGGTGATGACATGTTAATTTGTTGTAATGATTTATCACTATGTTGCTAATCATATTGCAATTTAATCATACAGACAGAAGTTTTATAGAGCAGACAAAATGCCTTGTTTATGTAAAGTCAAATGATTTTTGGTCTTTACTTGTTACTTCCTTTCTCTTGTATGTGAATCCAATAAAGCTATATTTAGCCTCTGTTGACTAAGTTATGATACTGACAATTACCTCTGGTTGTAATCATCAAAGAGAAGAACTCAACAGTTGTGTGCAGCCCACAATTTTGTCTAGCCAATTTCCTGTAAATATTGGTGCTTGTAGATAATGATATAATATTAACTGTACTGGATCATGATATATTTCTATACACGTATGTATAATAGGACCCCAGAATTACTCCAAAAACTATCAGCATTTATGACAAAACTCATGCAAAATTCCAAATTGTGAACCATATTTATATAAAGGGCTTCCTCTTGAAGAACAACTCAATATATGCTGCTATTGTACAAATAAACATTGTGTTGTATACTTCTTTATTTGCAGATAAAGTAGAAATTAAATGCTCCAAGTACGTTGCATTCAAAAGTTTAGTTCAGGTTTTCAGATCTTTAAAAAATTTTAGACGGCTCAAAAGAAAATGCTCTGCTCCAAATCAAAACAAGTCATCTGAATGATTCGTTTGGTTGATGATTAATTTATTGAAGTTTTACTGTACTGAATGTAACTATGACCACCTTTGTGATAAATTGCAGGTCGAATCTGGTGTGCATGCTGATTTTGACCTTGAGCATCTTCTCCTGGAAGGTAAGTACATGTATATTAATCTGTCATGTATATTAATCTGTCATCAAATCAGCCAGAAAAGGCAGAGTCGCTGTATTTTCTCATGTATAGTATAAAGACCATGATATGGGTCATCTTAACATTGCAGTACAAATGAAATGCAAAATGAATGACGAAGGAATAAGAAAATGAATGAAGAAGGAATGCTAATAGAATACAGAATGAACAGAAATGACACGATGATCGTATTTTGAAGAAAACTGAGTGCAAATGCAAAATGCAGAAAGCAGAATGAAGATGTGTACAAAAGCATTGAAATGCACATGCATTTTTATGAATGGATTTAAAAATTGATTTCTTTTAAACTGCAGCCAAATTTTCAGTCAAAATCCATTGCACATGACAATCCGGAATCTAAGTCTTTTTAGTGACAGACAACTTTTCATTCCTTTAAAACTTTGACATGATTCTCATCAAGACAAAAATAAATGGCTGACATTCATGTGAACATGTCATCGTCTGTATGGTTTTTATTGTTTCAAAGTAAGACAGGATTGGAGTAGATAAAAGGTTCAAGGTCACAGGTTGTTTAGTCATGTGCTGCTAATAAGGCAGCAGCAACACCATTGCAGATGAGATTTTAAAAAATATTATAATTTCATTAAGAAGACCTTGGTCAAAGTTCAGTTTTCACCATTTTCCAGTAAAACTAAACAGAGTTACAGCACCTGTTTGACTTGAAACACTGTCCTTCAGTTGCATCCTATTGGGACAGACAGCCATGTCATTTATGTGCATTTCTTGATTTTGCTAGGTTGTGTCACTTTCTTACATATTGTATCTATGTATGAAATAATAAACTTTTTCTATTATGACTGTTATTGTAGAACTTTACAAAAATAATGTGGTCATTTCTTGGCTTAAGAGTGGGTACCATCCCATAATATTCATAATTCCAGGTCATTGCCATGAGACTAACACAGGTCAGCCACCTAGGGGACTACAGCTGACCCTGAGGACAAACAGTACACATAGTGTTATGGACACCATTGTTATGGCCAATCTGGTATGTAGTTAATGACCATAGCAGAGGTATTTATATTAATGAGGAATTCAAATGAAACTGTTTTTATCAAACATCAAATTTGCAGCATGTTCTAACAACCTATATCAAGTACTGAAGTACTGAAAGCATACTTTGATTTCATGTGCTATTTATTGTGTGACTGCTTCAGTGGCCTAAGTGATTAGAGCATCCACCTCAGATGTGGGAGGTCGCAGGTTCGAACCCCAGCCAAGTCATACCAAAGACTTATAAAAATGGTACTAGCAGCTGCCTCGCTTGGCACTTAACATTAAGAGGTTAGTGTTAGGACTGGTTGGCCTGATGTCAGGATAATGTGACTGGGTGGGACATGATGTTACATGTCTGCAGCAAGATGTCCCAGTGCTAGGAATCACTATATACTGCCACACTGCAGACACTGTAGTGATATGACTGAAATTTTTTTAAAGCTACGTTAAAAATCCAAATCATACACACACACATTCATTGTGCAGTGTTCACTTGTGGGATTACAGACATGAAATTAATTGGGTATGAATATATGTTTAGCATATTCAATAAATAGTGACTGATCCATGAAATTAAATAGCCAAATTGCCATTAATATACATTTTAAAGATATTAGATAAATAGTGACATATCTGTGAAATTAAATAGCTATGAATATACATTTTAGCATATTCAATAAATAGTGAAAGATGTGTGAAAATGAAATAGCCATCATTTTATATTTTTTAGTATATTAAATAATCACTGGTCAGTGAATTAAGTAGTTGAGAAATTGTTTGATATCTATACAATGAGATTTAGTAGCCACACATAAAAGTAGGTTACCATTACTCATGATGGCCATTCAGAAATGTTGGGTGTCCAATAAAATGATAAAAACCAGAAAACTTGGAAGAAGCCAATGACCTTGGATATTCTGCCACTTTGCATGCTCCAGGTTTAAGGATGGAACCTTGGACTGCAGAGATTCAAAACAAGCACATTATCAATGGCTGTCCAGAACCATTAATTTTTTAATTATGGCACATTTGATTAAGATGGTATGGCTGTTCATCTGTCTGTCTTTCAATATACACTATGAATTTTCCACTTTCATTTGATTTTGTGATTGCCACAATCAACAAATTTAAAGACTGAGTAGATAATGTACCCTTTGTGGAAGTATATTAAGTGATATGAATAATGCTAGAATTGCTTAGATCAGCTCTTTTTGTTAGATTTCTAGTGATTGTTATAGAAATGAAGCTAATTCATCCAGTGGAATGTCTATACTACCCATTGGTGGAATTGCTGTGTAGATAATTCTACAGTTATTTGACCTTGGATTAAAGAATAAATCAGTATATTGAACAATGCAGTGTACTGTATGTACTTACATACAACTTTGATCCAACAACAAACTGCATAGATCCAGATCTGCTGTTGCATAATGCACCAGTGACCTGGATCTATATAGTTTTTTAGGAGTAATCAGCAGAACAAACAACATGGTTGGTTTTGCATAAATTTCATAGACACATTTTGTTGCACTATCTAGAGTTGGTTTTGTACCTAAGGACTTGGACACATTTTATTTTACTCTCAAGGGTTAATTTTTTATGGATATGGACACATTTTGTTATACTGTCTAGAGTCAGTTTTGTAAAGGACATGGACACATTTTATTGCACTGTCCAGAGTTGGTTTTGTACCAAAAGGACTTGGACACTTTTTATTGTACTGTCAAGGGTTGGTTTTTTACCAACAGACATGGACACATTTTGTTGTACTATCTAGAGTCAGTTTTGTAACTGTCTAGAGTTGGTGTTGTAGCAAAGGACATGGACACATTTTAGGCAGTGTCTGGAGTTGGAGTTGGGTTTGTAGCAAAGGACATGGACACATTTTATTGCACTGTCTAGAGTTGGTTTTATACCAAAAGGACATAGACACATTTTATTTTACTATCACCAGTTGGTTTTGCATAAATTACATAGACACATTTTATTGCACTACCTAGAGTTGGTTTTGTACCTAAGGACTTGGACACATTTTACTTTACTCTCAAGGGTTAATTTTTTTATGGACATGGACACATTTTGTTGTACCGTCTAGAGTCAGTTTTGTAAAGGACATGGACACATTTTATTGCCCTGTCTAGAGTTGGGTTTATACCAAAGGACATTGACACAGTTGATTGTACTAACTTGAGCTGGTTTTGTACCAAAGGACTTGGACACTTTTTATTGTACTATCAAGGGTTGTCTAGAGTTTGTTTTGTACCAAAGACATGGACTTAGTTTATTGACTGTCCAGAGTTATTTTTTTACTAGATGACATGGACATGTTTTATTGCACTGATTAGAGTTGGTTTTGTACCAAAGGACATAGACATTGTATTGCAATGTCTAAAGTTGGTTTTGTACCATAAACCAGAAGTCAGCTACTTGAAAGTAAAAGTATTAGAATGTGTTCATATGATAGCAACATATTAGTACTTACTGTTTATACAAACTGCACTGGCACAGGTCAACCATCACATAATGCACTAGCAGGTCTGGGTCTGTGCTGTTTTTTTTTAGGAGTAGAACAAATAACATAGACCCTGATATGCTGAAACAGCTTACAGCAGCAGATTAGGGTCTGTGTTGTTTGCTGTTTGAGGACTAAGGACCATTGAAGAAAAGCTGAAAATGACTGTAAGAGTTATGATTTTACTTCAGCTTGTGGAACACAGTTAGGACAAATCAGCCAAACTGTGTTGTCCATTGTCTCTCATCATGATCCTATTAACACCTGACATCAGTCTTGGTCATAATAACTTGAAATTCATACATGTTTGGACAGCTCTATTATTTTTGTTGTTGTTGTTGTCTAATTCTATGCAAGGCTCACCAGTGAACATGAAAAACTGCAAGGAATCATTTAGCCACAAAAGCAAAGTTCCTAGTTGAAAGTGTAAAACTTCTTGCAGTTTCCATTTTCCTTCATGATATTTCTAGAATAATATAGTGTAGGTATATGTGTTGGAGTTGTACATTATATGCTGATTTCGACATTTTTTGTTACAGGGTTACTTCCAGCTGAAAGCCAATCCTGGTGCCTGGTTGCTGAACCTTCGAGAGGGAAGATCAGCAGATCTGTATGAGATAGTCAGGTAATGGAAATGACCATTTGCAAAAATGGAGGAAAGCACAAAAATATTCTTTCATTTCTAACAGTGTATTAAATTTAATGGTTACATACTTAGACATAATTTTTATCTTGCCATGAAGACATATGTCAATTTTTTAATAGTATTGATGGCAGCATCTATGGTATGGTTTTGTGTTTTTTAATGTCATATACAGTACTCCTCTGTTATATCACTGTCTTTGGGAACCATGGAGTATACTTCGCTTATTAAAACTGTTTTATAATGAGTACACTATACCAATAATTTTAATACTAGATAATAAAATGGACTCCATGATCATGACCATGATATAGAGAGAATGGTGTTATATTGATGGGCCATATATTGAGACTGTCTAATAATGAGTAAATTATGCACATAATTTCAGTATTGCATAATAAAATGGACTCCATGACCATACCTAAAGAATGGTGATATAGTGATCATGTTATTAAAACAATGGTGTTACAGTGATCATGTTTTGAAAGGAATGGTGTTATAATGATCATGTTATAAAAGGAATGGTGCTATAATGATCATGTTATAAAAGGAATGGTGTCATAATGATCATCTTATAAAAGGAATGGTGTCATAATGATCATCTTATAAAAGGAATGGTGCTATAATGATCATGTTGAAAAAAGGAATAGTGTTATAATGATCATGTTATTAAAGGAATAGTGTTATAATGATCATGTTATAAAAGGAATGGTGTCATAATGATCATATTAAAAAAGGAATAGTGTTATAATGATCATGTTAAAAAAAGGAATAGTGTTAAAATGATCATGTGAGTTATAAAAGGGATTGGTGTTATAATGAAAGGTGTCATAGTGAATGAGTATCGTACCAACTGCATCAGTTACTATATTTAACTACAACTTCAGTTTAATATTTTGCTATGTACCTAAGGTTGGTACCCAGATATGCATGTATTTCCTATCTTGCTTTCTGAAGAAGAAACCTCAGTCACAATAATGCAGCTCACAAATGAGAAAAGACACTCTTTTTTAGAACAAATATTATTGACAGGGTATTAATTTTATTTGATTTTATTGTTACTACAAACCACAGATTTAAAGCCCACAAAAGTATTTATCCATATTTTAATAATCCAATCCTCAAATTAAAAGGCTGAAAAAATAATTATCTATATGTAAATGCAATAGGACACCTGTTCCAAATCCTCTACATTAAAGGTAAAAAAAAATTCACTATTTTAATACAATAGAACCCCTATTTAAATGTGGATGAAAATGTCACTCTTGAGAAACCACAAAATCTTCCCTGCCAAAAAGTAAATTGATTCATAATACAGCTGAAAAAATTTTTCAAATGATACAGACACAAGTAGATAATAGATGCATGTTTCTTGCATTAGTAATCAGCATTCTTACAGAAGCATTTGAACTCGGATGATTGTTATCATTCTTTTTTTTTTAGTCATGAATTCACAGATTCACCCAAGGGGTCAAAAGACGTGGTTGTGGCCATCAACAGTTTTAAGAGTAAAATTGTCAGGTTGAAGGTAAGACTCGATATGGATTCAGTTTTATTTGTTTTGTTTTATTTACATATATACTCACTTTTAAGTCAACTCCAGCTGTAAACTGCATAGACCCAGATCTGCCATCACATAGTGGACTGTTGGATTTTTGCATCCACTTTCCTCCTTCTTCTTGGCATATGAGCATTGAAAGCACATGCACTAATACTGATAATTAAAGAAATTATGAGACTTTTTGACTGAAGAGTGTGTGTATGTTTATTAAATCATGTGCGAGTTTCTTATTTTCATGGTGGCAGATTCAGGATGATCAGATGTTGGGAATCAAATTTGCACCCTTTTGGACATTAGTGCAATGACTTAACCACTCAGCCATCTCAGCTTCCAGAAATAAAACTTGTGAGAACGGAAAAAGAAAATAACACCAAACTGCACTTGTGTAAAATACTGTATGATCGTGCATTTTGTGTTGGTATGTCTGTTTATAGCTTGAATCTGCTGATGTGCCATTATGCACCACTCAGCTTAATTCTGGGTTGATATCAATGAGAATTATCAAGTTAGAGGGCAAGGCAGATGATAAATGGGGACATGAACATGAATGTAAAGAATAATGTGAGCATTGTGGAAGTATTTCATAAAAGCACTGAAAAATGAATGTGAGTTCATGTGAGTAGAAAATACTTGTAAGAATAATATCTGACAGGTTAAAGGTGAATAAGATATTTATCATTTCCATGGGCCGGGGGGTGGGGTCACTTTGCAAATAAAAGAAAGTACCAGTTTCTGTCTTTCACAGGTGAATAAATTGCCAGGGAAAGAGAACATTAAGCTGCTGGATGATGAAGATGAAACTGACAAAAGTTTGTGGGACTCCATTTCAAGGTATCTGACATACATTATTATTTCATTCCATCATTTGAAATGCATGTGTGTATGCACTGGGGCATCATGCTGCAGACATGTACAATTTCAGTCTTATCCCCAAGATATCTGCAGTGTTTCAGTTAATAGCGATGTCTAGCACTGGGGCATCATGCTTATGCTGTAGGTATGTAGCATCATGTCCCACCCAGCCACATTATCCTGACACCAGGCTGACCAGGCCTATCACTAACCTCTTAATACTGAGTTCCAAGTGAGGCAGCTCCTAGTACCATTTTTCATAAGTCTTTGGCATGACTCTGCCGGGGTTTGAACATGGGACCACCAACATACAAGGCAGACATGCTAACTTCTTTGGATACCAGAGCAGTCCATTTGAAGTGCCCTTTCTTTGACCCATTTCAGATCTTTGATTTGTGAACATGTGAAATATTGCATGTGACATCATACTAGGTAATTCATTATTGCATATGATAATAAACTAGGTAGTTACTTCATTATTGCATATGAAATCATACTAGGTAATTACTTTTTGCATATTACATTTTGCATAATACATTATTGCATATGACATCATAATAGGTAATACATTATTGCATATGACATCATAGTAGGCAATTACTTAATATCATGACATCACAATACATAAGCATGTAATGTTAGCTGCACCCAGTTTCTAATTGAACTGATTAATTTCATGAATTTCATTTTGAATGCACTTTAATGCAAGATCCTTTATTTAGATGTTTGTGGAAAGTAGATGAATACAGTGTGAGCCCACTATAACACGGTATTTGGGAGCCATAGAACCCAACCGTGTTATAGACCGAACTGTGTTATAAGCAACCAGGTTAGTTAGCTGAAGAAAATGATGCATGTACCCCCAAGAATTTGTGTGTGTGTGGGAGGGGAATAGGTAGTAAACGCGGGCGCAAACATATGTGCTTCATTGGCACAGTTACCATCTTCAGTCGATGCATATTAAATGAGAAATACACCTATAGTGAAAACAGAGATGGCATGTATAATATTTTACTTTATTCAGAGAACCACGCATTGGTACATATATGTGTATACTGTTAATATATACATGTCTAATGTGTAGCATGAATAAAGTATCAACACCGTGTACTCACCCATGAATCTCATCACATACATCAAATCCACAATACAAGTAATTCTATCGAAAATATGCACACACACAGATTTAAAATAATCAATAATTTTGTCACAGGAAAAAAATATCACAATCACGTAACGAATGATGGAGCACATTTACTTTTCAGTATGTCCCAAGTCGGTAAAAGTATGTGTTTTAAGCTGCCATTGGTAGTGTTCATAAGCATAAACTTTTTTCTGCAAAAAGGAAACTTTCATGGCACAGTAACATGTTCCAGTCACGTTGGAAAATGAAACAATCCATCAGATTCCATTTACTTAAGTTTGGTACTGACTTCCTTTGAAGAATGGTTCTTTGTTTTTATTGAAGATTGTAGTCGGCTTTCTTTGATGAAGGGTGCCTGTGTTATTGAAGTCACCGCTAAAGGACAGCTTTGGAAATCCAAACAAATGCCCATTTCTTATTGTGGCAGCAACATCAGATAATTGTATTGCTTGATTGAGACTGATTTTATTGTGTAGTTAGTATGTTTTCATAACAATCGGTGCTTCAGAGGTAATCTGTTTTCTTTTAAATTTCAGCAAACTATTTCATCTGGGTACATTATTAAAAAAGGAATTGGCTGTCATTTGGTCAATTGTAGTTACTTTTCCTCCCTGCCTACTGAATAGACCAACAAGTAAGATCGTGGTTTTTTTGTTTGCTTTTTTTTGTTTTTGTTTTTGGGGGTTTTTTTTACATTTATGATAGCGAAGTGATGCTGCCTTCCACGCATGCATCAGAAATTTTAAAAAAGTTAAACAGATGATAGAGACCGAGGTGTTCTGGTCTGATGACAGAGATTGCTACAGAAAATGTGAGTGTTCTGAAGGATCTAATTCTGAGTGAAAAGAAGAGGAATTTTGCTTACCATCCATATACATATGTCAGTCTATGTAAATATATTAATTACTAGCAAGTGGTCAAAAATCCAACAAAAGATAGATTACGAGATAATGCCTTGTCAAGTTGATCTCCGCTACCAGAAATTTCAGTAACAGAAAAAAAAGTGGATATCTCACAACATTCAGTACTCATGCTAGATGTCAGCATAAGCGGATTATGATATAACAATGCACTGTTAAGATGGTTTGTCAGTATGGACAAAGATTTAGTTATGTAACAATAGATAAATTTCAATGTATACAAAATCAAGTTTGTGGCTTACTTTCTTGGGGCCTTTCATGGCGAGCCCTGTGCAATCCCTGAATAAACTATTTTACGTGTTATTTTTTGTACTTTTAAGAAGAAAAAACTAATTTTTCGTGTACGAGGAAAATACATATAAAATTTCAGGAGCCATGCCACAATCATCTTTATTATTCATACACAATATCTTCCCAAAAATGATAATAAACTTTTTATGTTTTTTCGAATTTTAAGAATTTTTTTTTTGTTTACAAGAAAAATACATGTCTATGAAATTTAATGAGCCACACCACGACTGTGTTATATCCAAATTCGTGTTATAATGGAGCATGCTATAGCGGGGTCACACTGTACATTGTCATCAGTTTGAGTGTTTACATGTTGGATAATATGCATGGATGGTCCTGGCTTTTAAAAAGTTGTCGCCAAAAAGATCATCAACCTCAGTATTTTGTCACCAATTTTAAAAAAATGTTGCCAGAACAAGCAGTGAATGTTTTTCCAAGTCTATTAATGTAATAGACAATGAAAATTGAAAAAGATAGGATAGTTATTACTTTATTGACAACAAGCAATACTGCCATAATATTACAAAATAAATCATTACATGACTGTTTTGCACTACTTCCATGGTCTTTGCATCCTACATCACCATTAGTGCATAGGTATGACTGTTGTCACCTGAAATAAATGCATTATCAAATGTAAAATATCTACTTTCCTGACATCTACAGTCTCTCTCTCTCTCTCCCTCTCATTTTTTTTTATAGAAACATCAGGTATTAAGCAAATCTATATTATGTATATTATTTTCCAAATAATAGTTTTGTAAGGAACTTTAGTGAATGACATTTAAATACTAAAACCTTATGATCGTACTTTGCTATGTAAGATAAGTGATGTATAATGCGGCCGTCGATTTCATGCATTTAGGTATTAAATGCCCCCATCCCCTTTTATGGCTAGCTTCACAAAGTACATCTCCATCAACCAGGAGTTCAGAAATTTATTTTTGCCACACCTGACATGCTTTACTTGTAGTGAATTGCTTCATAAATCCCAAGAATGATCACCAAATGCTGTAGATTTTTTCTCAACAAGCAAACTAGGATCTCCATTCCCACCAATGAAACTTACACGAGTCAACACCTGGCATTAATGTACTGTATATATAAGCAGTATATATAAGCATTAATTACCATCATTAAATTAAAAGAAGGAATGAAGCAACATATCACAGAGCATATGTGCCCCCAAAACAGTAATTTGGAATAAATATGTTATTTAGTAAGCACTGTTATATGCATGTACGAGTTAACAGTTAAGGAAATCAGGTGGGATATAAAATGTGGGAAATAGTTATCACATGTATGGTAGTTTGAGACCACATTTGAACTGTTAACATAAATTCACACCCATTGTAGGCATTGTTTGTTATATGGATTCATGTTTGGTGACACACTCCATCTTAAAAATATCACAACCAGTTGTAAATGAATTGACTACTTGTGCCTTGATACATATATCACAGAACGTCTGCTTTAACTTTGTATCATATCTCAGCCACAGATGACCAAGTTTCCAGCTGTCAAGAAATTTTCAGGAACTTTTGACCCATTCGTCATGATGTGGTGTTGCACTTGAAGCATTATTACCATCACTACATGTACATGTTGGTCTGTCAGGCATAACATTAAGTTCAGTGACTGTGTTGTCTGATGAATTTGCACTAAATCCAAATGCTGTTAATTTTGTTAACTTACTCTTAGGATGAGACGATGAACACGCAATGTCTAACTTACGTTTACCCATGATAACATTGCACAGTTGACAGTATATAATTCTGATTGAGATTTTTTTCATTTGCTTTGTATTTATACACAGCAGTCGGTACTTCAAAGGTAATCAGTTTTCTCTGAAGTTTCAGCAAAACTATTTTATTGGTACATTTAAGAAAAAACAACAGAAGGATTAGCCATCGTTCAATTAATTGTAGCTGTTTCAGTCTTCAGAGGTTGGTCGATTGTAGGTATAGTCCATTAGCATGACTGAGTGTATCACAGCATACAGTACTCAGGCCAGATGTCAACATAAGCAGATTAGGATGTAACAATGCACAGTAAAGATGGGTTTGTCAATACGAACAAAAGATTTGTTTATGTAACAGATAGATTACAGTCCATTGTGTATCCAAGTTTGTGGCTTCCTTTCGTGGTCCCTTTGAATGTCTCCACTCCAAATCCAAAATTGTATATACAGATTAAACAGCCAAAAAGGTTGTCACAAAAAAAATCGGCAGATGGTATATTTTGTCGCCAATAAGGAAAAAAAAAAATTGCAATTTGCAACATTGGCAAAACCCAGGGCGATCCCTGATATACATACATTGTCATCAATTTGAATGTTTGCATGTTGGAGAATATGCATAAATTGTCATCAGTTTGAGTGTTTGCATGTTGGAGAATATGTATAAATTGTCATCAGTTTGAGTGTTTGCATGTTGGAGAACATGATGCAGAAGACTGCCTACATTTAATGGAGTTTTTTTATTATAAATTGATGCTGTTGGATGAGCATTTTAATTATTTGTTTCATTGCCAAATATAAGTGTACTGAAATAAGTATTTAATTCTTATAAAAGGCATTCAGAGTTATGGTTCATTGATGAAAATTTCATTAAAGGGTAATTTGAATCCAGGGAATAATGTCAAATGGACATCAGCACAAAAATAAAACTACTGAGAATCCATTTATTATATACCTACCCAATAAGGTGAAGTTAATTATGATGTCTGCTGGTCTGTGCATCCCTGTTTCCTATTTCATTGCCATACAATATGTAAAAGGTTCTCCACCATCTGCCATTACCAAACTGTGTAAGTAGCTTTCATTTTTGTGACCCTGAAGAAACCTATTGATATTGGGCACAAAAGGTCAAAGACCAGGGACTGAAAGAAGGAAACATTAACTTGTAGACCAGACTGTGTAAATTATTTACATCTAAAATAAGAAAGAGACTTATTGATTTGGGGGTCAAAAGATCTGAAGTCAAGGTCACTGTGATTTTAAGAAGTAAAATGCTTTTTGCAAGATATCTCAAGTTCTATTTTAATTAAATTTGTGGATGGCTTGCATTTGAGACAAGGAATGCACACCTGTTGATTTTGAGTTTAAAGTGAGGGAGTCCAAGAAAGAAAATTGTTTCCACAAAATTACTTGGATCCTTTGCTACAACCCATGATCAAAACTTTGTGGATGGCTTGCATTTGAGACAAAAAGGCACCTATTATATATAGGTCAAAGGTCAAGGTCACCAAGACTGAAAGAAGAAAATGTTTTCCACAAAATAGCTTTACTTGGCAGGCATTTAAAGTACTGTTTACAATATTGTTTTTGTGTGCATCAGTTTCTGTGTTTTTGTTTTTAAAAATGATATTTTTTATTGTTGCTTAAATTTTTTTGATGAACAGAGGATTCTGTTATTTGCTCAGGAAATCATTGTTCATACAGTCTTTAAATTTAAATTTAAAATCATGAAATCCATGAAAATCAAATTCCAGAAGTAGCAGTGAATTCATATTATTTAGATGGACCACTCTAGTGGCCTAAGTGGTCAGAGCATCTGCCATGAATGTGTGAGATCACAAGTTCAAACTCCAGCCAAGTTATACCAAAGACTTATACAAATGGTAGATAATGAATAAATGATGCAGCCATTAATAAAAATTACATTGTTGTTGATTCTCTATTCATCTGTCATTTTACTGACATTTTTGCCAAAATAAAAACTTTTCCTGAACTGAGTTTGAGTGGGTGTATTTGTGTTAGGAAGCATCTTTTCATGGATCTGATCATATCCAAGTAAATAAACATCACACACAAAACATCACACATAAATTCTATCTAAAAGAGTTTCCTGTGGATCACAATCATATTGGTAATACCTCTCTGGAGAGACCACCCATTCAGCCAGCAAATGTTTTCTCAAGACAGCTTATCTCTCTAAAGAAGAAGTCATATTATACAGTGAAACATTCTTACACTGGATGCTGATGGGACCTCAAATTGCCTGCTTTAAGATGTTATAGGAGGACCAGTCTGCAGAAGGTGCCCATGTTAATGATGGACCAGTCTGCAGAGGCCATCCATGTTACAAAGGGGCCAGTCTGAATGTGGTGACCATGTTAAAGATGGACCAGTCTGCAGAGGCCATCCATGTTACAAAGGGGCCAGTCTGAATGTGGTGACCATGTTAAAGATGGAGCAGTCTGCAGAGGCCATCCATGTTACAAAGGGGCCAGTCTGAATGTGGTGACCATGTTAAAGCTGGAGCAGTCTGCAGAGGCCATCCATGTAACAAAGGGGGAGTGGCAACAAGGTACAGACGAACCAGTCTGCAGATGGTGGACAGTTTACCAAGTGTTTCAATTTAAGGAAGTTCCACTGCATTACAGAATTAATCGGCAATAAAAATAAGGTCACCAATGTCAGGCTCTGTCCCAAATCTGTAGTCTTTCTTCTCTCCAGTCAGATTTTGCTTTAGATTTTGAGATTTTGTGTATTTTGAAAAATGTGCAATTCTTTCTTGAATATAATGCAGTTCATTTCATGCAAATATCGTGAATATTGAGAGAGATACTGTGGATTGTATGTAATATTATAGAGCATAGAATAAATTTATGACTCTTGTAATTACTTTGCATGATGTCAGGTTTCTACAGTGACTTGATGTTATCTGAAGGAAAATTTTATTTATATATAAAAAGTGTCTCTTGACAACCCCATTTATTTCATATTATTAATTCACTAATTTTCATGGACAACCAGAATTCATTGATTTTGTTTTTGCAGCAAAGTTTGAATTTAAAGCGCCAGCAAACAATGATTTGTTTGTGGAAACCATAAGACCTCATCTCTAATCAACAAAATCAAGGACCAACAAAAACATTATTTTTTGGCAACAAAATGAGGGTTGACGCTCATGAATAAAAATGTATTCAAAGTAGCTTAAAGTAACTCTAATTCATCACTGGTGAAACTTGATTTTGAAAAAAATAAAACTTCCATTAATGTTCTCATATTCTTTTCCCCATTCTATCATGGTCAGAAATACCATCTATTCTTCATTGTAAGTTGACTCCAACTGCACAGACATAGATCTGTCATCACATAATGTGCAGGCAGATTTGGGTATGTGCAGTTTGTTAGGAGTAATCAGTAGAACAAATAGCAGATCAAGGACTAAGTCGTTTGCATTAGGACTCTATTTTCAGCAAGTTGAATTGGAAATTGAGCTGAAATTGCGAAGATAGCAGTCACATGTAGCTTTGAGTCAAAAAAGGGCTCTAATATTTTTGACAATATCGTACATTTTATTGCCTCAGGTTTTGAGATTCAGCCAATTGTATACAGTAAACCCCTGATTTATGTGTATGTTGTGTTCTATAGAATGCTTGAAAAGAGTAATACTTTGCTGGTGTGTAGTAATGCTTTCTTAATAACAGCAAATCAGACTGGACTGGTACCACAGTATCTTTTTGATCATAGTGGCCTATGTTCTAAACTGTATCTGTTTTGATAATCTTTCCATTCAGTTCTGTGATCAAGATATACTAAGATTAATAAAGGATTACAGTGCATATATGATGGCCATCAAAATATGTCTATCACTTTTATATTCCCACTTAAGTCAGGATAGTCTCTCTTTCCCTCCATCATCTATGAATGCAACTAATCTTGCAATTTATTATGGATTACTGTGCAGTTTGGTACATGTTATGGTCATCATTTGAAGATGCGCATGTTGACAGTTAACTCTGCTCCAATGATTCTGGTTAGAGTTATTGCCCTTTTGACATGCAGCTGAATTCAGTTTATGACAGAAGTTTGTGAATGCAATCCATTCTTACAGTTCTTTTTTATGGAATGGTGTGAAACTTCATAAGTATCATTGCCATCATCTGAAAATGTGCAAATTACTGTTTCCCTTCTTTTTATTAGAGTTAATGCCCTTTTTGACTCGCAGCAGAATGCAGTGTATGGCAGCTTTGTGAATGAATATAGTCTTGCAGTTTTAACTGGATCACTGTGCAACTTGGTAATTATCTGTCAGTATGCATTTCAGCAAATCACCCTGCTCCATGGTCTTCATCAGTTACTGTATTTTTGATTTTCAGCTAATTTCAGTGTACAACAGTCATGTGAATGTAAGTAGCCCTGCAATTTCTGTTGGGTTGCTTTGAGACTTTGTACATATTACAGTCATTATCGGAAGTAGCACACATTAATAAATCATTATGTTTCCTCGATGTCAGATTAGGGTCTATACTGTTCACATTTGTTTACTTACAGTTTCATGCAGTGTAAGACAGGATCTTGTGAACGCTACTAGTCTCACAGTTTTCAGTGGATTAATCTGAAAGTTGGTAGATGTTACGGTCAATATCAGAAGATACACCTGTTAGCAAATCATGGTGTTCCAGTAAATTTTATAAAAGTTGTTGCACTTTTTGGAATTAAGCATGGGAGTAGCATTGGATGGAGTCGTGTGAACACAACAGGTCTTGCAGTTATTGACGTGTTTCTTTGATACTTGGTACATATTATGTGTATTACATGAAGATACACATATCAACCAGTTGCTGTACACTATGACTTTTGTAGGAGTTGTTGCCCTTGTTTGATTTACAACTTTGAATAAAGGTTTATGTTGCAGTTGCTGATGTATTACATTGATACTTGGTACTAGTACACATTATGATCAGCATATGAAGATATGCATATGTAACAAATACTATGCTGTCATGATTTTTGTAGGAGTTAGTGCCCTTTTTGTTTTACAACTGGGTGCAATATATATTATACATCATTTGGCTGAAGGTTTATCTTGCAGTTGCTGATGTATTACAGTGATACTTGGTATTGGTATACATTATGATCATCATATGAAGATATGTATATTTACCAAATACTGTGCTGTCTTGAGTTTTGTAGGAGTTGTTGCCCTTATTGGCTTGCAGATGGGGGGCAACTAGTTTCATGATGTTTTCAATGGAGAAAGTAAAAAACACTTGTCTTGAGCATGGTCATAGGGATCAGATATAGGAGAGTCCAGTATATATTCATAAGTGCAAATTACTTACATTTCCTTCAGTAATATTTTTCCTGGTAGTTGTCAGTATAAATATAAATATTTATGATAGATAAAAAAAAAATAATACTGACTCATTAAACATAGCTGCAGTCAATCATTTTGTACACAATTTTTACATTGCATTCTTAACCTAAGAAAAGCTTTTCTTAGGCATCAGTTCATGTTTGATTGAAGTATGTTTTTTTTTAAATATATGATGCAAAAGAAAAATTATTGCAGATGTGAGCAACAAATTTATCAAGCAGAGAATATGTTTGCAGACTCAAGTCATTAATTTTTTACATACATTAGAAGATGGTATTGCAGTAAGAAAAGATTAATCTAGCAATTAGTCTGTTATGAATTGTGTCATTTTAATTTTCTTCTAATTATTACATATGCATATATTTGTTTATAAGTTAAGTTCAGCTGCAAACAGTCTTTAACCTTATCTGCCATAAAACAATGTGCTGACAGATAAGGGTCTGTGTTGCTTGTTCCTCTGTTTACTCTTAACTAACTGCATAGCTCCAGATCTGCTGATGCATTATGCAGTGGGAAAGGTGGGTCTGTGCAGTTTGCCATTTGACTCAACTTATAAGTGAGTTTATATGGTAACATGAATTTTGAACTAGTGTTCTGTGTCTTTACATAGCATATGGAGTGATCCATTCCTTTACTACTATCTGTGGTCATTTACTGCGAATTAATTTATTTTCAGGTTTTGTGATTTTGCAGCAAATTACATTCTTCTGCATTTGGTTTCATCTACTTCAACCTGTAATTTCATGCACTTTATTTTAATGAAGAATTATCATTCCCATATATACTCTCTTATAAGTTAAGTCCAGTTGCAAACTGCAGAGACCCAGATCTGCCATCACATAATGCACCAGCAGATCTGGGTCTATGCAGCTTGTTCAGAGTAATTAGTAGAAAAAACGACATATATACCCTGATCTGCTGAAAGTAAGCGATGGCAGATTAGGGTTTATACTGTTTGCATTAGACACGACTTATAAGTAAATATATAGGGTGCATATATGGTTTCCTGTTGAGTCAACATCTGTTCTATCGTCAGCAGTTTTGATAAGATTTTGGTTAAAGTTTTTCAGTTAACACTTCCAATGTGGGCTCTTCATTCAGGCTCTGCTCCTCTCGTTTCTCTACTGCTTCAGCCTTTGCATAATTCCCAACAGTTGTTAAACAAAATGATATTTTCTTCTCTTTTACAGCACTGTAATGGGGGAGAAAAAGGAGGAGGAAAAAGATCAGACTCTAAATATCTTCTCCGTAGCATCAGGACATTTGTATGAAAGATTATTGAGGTAAAGTTGTCCCCTTTATTACAAATACAGAGTGTCTTGTTAAGCTAAGAAGTGTAGAATATATATTCTATGACTATTTGAAATCTTGACGATCAGAATCTTACAGTTTAGTTACAGAGAAAGAGAGAATGTGAGGGATTTGCTATTATCTCTTGTCACTTGTTTACCATGTCGTAACTCTTCTAACTTTGATAAATAATGGATTTGCAGCACATAGCACGCCAACTTTACAAAAGAAGTTTGCTGTGAAGTTAACTTATGTTTTATAAATGCAGATTGTGCTTGCTTTCTTATCATTAGTCAATAACTTGTGAAGCTTTGTTTTTAAAATTATTTGGAGGAAAGATGTGAAAGATCAAATTTATTTCATTATACCTGTTTTGATATTTTCATTATACCTGTATGGATACTTTCATTACACTTACATGGATGTTTTCATTTATACCTGTATTACCTGTAGGATATTTTCATTATGCCTGTATGGATATTTTCATTACACATATATGGATATTTTCATTATACTTTTATGAATATTTTCATTATAACTCTATGGATATTTTTATTTTACATGTATGGTTATTTTCATTATAACTGTATGGATATTTTCATTATACATGTATGGATATTTTCATTATAACTATGGTTATTTTCATTATAACTGTATGGATATTTTCATTATACATGTATGGATATTTTCATTATACCTGTATGGGTATTTTCATTTTACCCATATGGATATTTTCATTATACATGTATGGGTATTTTCATTTTACCCATATTGATATTTTCATTATATATGTATGGATATTTTCATTTTACCTGTATGGATATTTTCATTATACATGTATGGGTATTTTCATTATACCTCTTTTCATATTTTTTTTTGTTTATTTTCAGGATTATGATGATGAGTGTTTTGAAGAATACAAAATCAAAAGTGAAATTCTGGTTTTTGAAAAATTATTTGTCACCAACATTTAAGGTAAAATTGGAATTTTAGATTTCTTCATTAATTTAGTCTAATCTACATGTTAACCTACAGTTCAGTAATTGTTTTGACCTACATGTGTAAATGTTTTTTGAATATTGTTTAAAATTTCTAGTTACAACATTGATGAATTTACCATAAAAATGTAATTGTCAACCTCCCAAAAGTCTATGTGAGATTTTGAGTACTGAACCTAACTCCAGGAACCTTTTCCACATCACTTAAGATATTAAATAATTTGAATAAATTCTGTATAGTAAAATGGTGTATAAAATGCCAACAGGTGTATAATCTTATTGCAGGCATTTATTCCTTATTATGCCAACAGGTGTATAATCTTATTGAAGGCATTTATTCCACATTATGCCAACAGGTGTATAATCTTATTGCAGGAGTGCATTCCACATTATGCCAACAGATGTATAACCATATTGCAGGAGTGCATTCCACATTATGCCAACAGGTGTATAATCTTAATGCAGGAGTTTATTCTGGACTATGTCAACAGGTGTATTATCTTATTGCAGGAGTGCATTCCACATTATGCCAACAGGTGTATAATCATATTGCAGGAGTTTATTCCACATTATGCCAACAGGTGTATAATCTTATTGCAGGAGTTTATTCCAAACTATGCCAACAGGTGTATTATCTTATTTCAGTTTATTCCACATTATGCCAACAGGTGTATAATCTTATTGCAGGAATTTATTCCACATTATGCCAACATGTGTATAATCATATTGCAGTTTATTCCACATTATGCCAACATTTGTATCATCTTATTGCAGGAGTTTATTCCACATTATGCCAACATGTGTATAATCATATTGCAATTTATTCCACATTATGCCAACAGGTGTATCATCTTATTGCAGGAGTTTATTCCACATTATGCCAAAGAATACGGCTTTGAGTATGAATTAGTGCAGTATAAATGGCCTAGATGGCTAAACCAGCAAAAAGAAAAACAGAGAATTATATGGGGGTAAGTGCCATTATATTATCATAACCATCTGACTTCAGAACAACATAACCCCTGATCTGCTGTTTGCATAATGTACCAGCAGATAGTTGTCTATGTTCTTTGTTCTACTGATTACTCCTAACAAACTGCATTGACTATGATCTCTCAGTGCATTATGCTACAGCATATCTGGGAGTGTGCAGTTTGTAGTTGGACTAGTATAAATAGAAGTCATAATGTTACCAATATATACATATAATGATGACAGTGATATTGATAACAATGATAAGTAGTATGCTGATGATAATGATGATAAAGATGTTGCTGATAATGATTGTGAAACTGATTTGGATGATAATAATATTGATGGTAACTATACTGTTGATAACAGTGATGATAATAATATTGATGGCAATAATGATGTTGATAATAGTTTATGCTGCAGCTGATAATGCTAATGATACTAATGATGATGATGATGATGATGATAAGCATGTTGATAATGATGATAAAGATGTTGATGATAATGATTATGAAAATAATGATCTTAACTATATAATGTTGATTGTAATCATGATCATAATAATACTCATGCAATAATAATGTTGATAATACTGCTGCTGCTGATAATGCTAATGATACTAATAATGATGATGATGATGATAATGCCATAGCAACAGGGATATTAACTAGGGCTTCAGAAGTGCACATCAGTGGCTTAAACTTTCAACTTAAGAATGATAATTTGCAGCCATGTAATAAATGGCAAACACATTTAGGAAAAACATTAACTTTCTTTACTCTAGACATGTACTAACTATTGTCATTCAGATAAATGCCAGATAACTCCAGTATTTGTCTCACCTTTGTGAGCATGGTGCGACACATGTATCATTTTCCAGGCAGCAAGGGCAGTGAAGGCATTGGCAGTGACCTCAATGATAAGATTTTGTGTTTAATGTTTTTACAAGTCGGATATCAGATGGGAGTGTGTGTACATCATTGCATGGACACAAGTAACACATCAGGTTCAGAAGAACATTTGTTGGATTAATAAGTATAATTTAGAATTAACTTTAAATAAATTGTTCCTATTTATGGATTAAATTAAGCTGATGAATAAACAAGCAGAGAAAAGTTATATTCTCTAAAACAATTTTCGTATTTGTCAATTTCAGGTATAAAATCCTATTTTTGGATGTACTTTTTCCATTAGATGTCAAGAAGGTTATATTTGTAGATGCAGATCAGGTAGGTTTATGTCTTAAATTTTCGAAAAAAATATTTTTTTACGTTTCTTACCTAAAACAAATTGGTCTCGTCTCAAAAAAAGAACATTCTTGAAAATCTTAATATTAAATCAGCCAGTACAAAGGACAAAGTCTGAACCAATGTTTTGTGTATAAAATAGATTTTTATGCAGTTGTCTTGCATCCATTATCCATGAATACATGGTTCGCTCAGTGTCTAGATATTTGTATGTGGTTTTTATGTCTCCCCCTTCACCCCAACAGGAAGGAGAATTATTGGCTTTGTGCTGTCCATCCATCACACGTTTGTGCAAGATACTCAAACAAGCCAAACCAGACCAGATTTTTTATTGAGACACCTGAAGGTTCTGGTGACTGACCTTATTTTTTCAATTGTTTTAAACATTTTTAAAACTTTTTGGCTTGGAATGTTTATGCCAAAACCTTTTATAAAATTTGATGTGTATATTTGTACACCAAAATTCATATGACATGATTAGATTTTCAAGCCATTTTAGCAGTTTTTCCATTTTTTTAACAAGTATTTTTGATATTTTTGAAAGAATTTGATCTGCAGTGTTTTTGCTAACACAGAGTTTTTGGCAACAGGTGTCCAAGATTTTAGCCTCCTTATCCCTCATTTGGACAAAAGTCAAACTTATCCCATACTGTGCAAAGCTGAGGTTTTCTGTATACTGCTTCAAATTGTCCAAATCATTTCAATTTAATGAGATGAAGACTAAACTCCAGGTCCTAACAATCATGAACTTTTTGTATCACACTCCCAACAGGTAATCTTGTTCAGCTTGATTTTTTTCTCTCCTTCCATCACAGTTTCACAGAACGACATTTTTAAAACAAATTCTAGTATTTTATTGTTGTTAGACCACCTGGCTGTATGGTCACTTTTGCTTATGGGAAGCCATCACACCACCACCATCATGTTGCTTCTCACACACATCACCAGTTCAGACCATTGTCACCAGAGGTCATCTTACTGTCAGAACATTTTTAACTTTGGATAAGTGAGGTCAATTTTCAGTCAAATATGGCTGCCCATTGCTTTTAAATTGCTTTTAATTGAAAAGAACAACCTCAGAACTAACTGACTGCATAGGCCAGTATTTACTAAGCATTCTTTGATTCAGACCAAGATGCTGTCAATCCAACAGAAAAAAGAAAGAAAATTAGAAAATATTACTTAACATCTTTATAACCATTTGACATATTTATTGTCAACTTTTTGCTGCCTCCTATAAAACTGTATGTACGAGACCGCACCTCTTCCATCATAGATCTGTACTGATTTTATCTTATATTGTAAATCACTTTGGAGTAGACAAAATTCTTATGGGATTTAAGTGTTGGGAAAAGATATCGTTATTGAAGAGACTTTTCTAAGATTATCATCCTCATTCCTTGCTATCTTCTTTTGAGTTATTGAAGAATTTTGAATTATTTTAAATCATTTTAGTACCTTTTCATGCAAAAGAATAAAAAAAGATCAAGTGAAAGAAATGGGAGCAGCAATTAGAATTAAAATTTCAATAATGCATGTTAGTTTTATGGCTGAGCTATAAGCATTTTTTTTCCTTCTCTATTTCAGATTGTTAGAACAGATCTGCAGGAGCTATATGACCTTGACCTTGGTGGGGCTCCTTATGGGTATACCCCGTTCTGTGATAGTAGAACAGAAATGGATGGCTTTAGGTAAATGTAATCAATAGTACTTTTTAAAGTCATTTAATATTAACCAAATTCTTTATGTTGGTATACTTGTAATATATTGTTGGGAGTAATGTATTGTTAGAAATATTTTTGCTAATGATAATTAATTGTCATTCTAAATTTGCAAAAATATAAGTCAGGTCAAAATGTTGAAATTTATAGGAATTCAGTGTTATAAACATATCAGCTATTGATAATTTAACAGTTAATTTAGGATCTGTGGCAGCTTATCATTAACATGCTGGACATGCAACCAAAAGGGTATGGGTTCAGATCCTACCATCAGATTAGCCCTGGTCAGATGCCATGTTGTGTCTTTGGCAAGGTACATTGCTCAAGTCGCATTGGAACTATATAACCTACACGTGTTTCTGTGCTGTAAAACACCAAATCAAACACAATTATATTTTAGTGAATAAATCTGTTTTATCAAACAACAATGTTTACATTCTATGTTAACATTTTTTAAAGTCATCACTTTAACATCAACAGAAATTTGTGAATAATATTTCTCTGTGGCTAAAGTTTGTAATCAGATAAACTAGTATTTCCTGTTTTGCCAGTTAAATTTGAAAACTTCATTTTCATAACACCATTCATATTGCAAGACACTATTCCATGTGTGTCCAACCTGCAGCCCAGTCCATCATATCACACCAACCATGGCCATGTAGGCAGTCCATTTGAAAATATGCATTTTAATTAATATGTTTAATTAGTGATAAGGAACTGTTCTTGCTCATGTGGCTCATGACCTTAAGTATTTTATTTCTTGTGGTCCCTAGCCAAAATGTTTGGATGCCATCAATCAATCATTTGGATCAACAATCATGCCCACCTTATAACAGGAACTGTGTTATAATGATGGGCCTTTTGGTGAGACTGTCCTATAATGGAGTACATAATGCATATAATTTTACTACCACTTAATGAAATGGAATTCATAATCATACACACCTTATAACATGAACTGTGTTATAATGAAGGGCCTTATTGTGAGACTGTCCTATAAAGAATTATATAACATATATAATTTTATTATCACTTAATGAAATCGGATACATAATCATACACACCTTATAACAGGAACAGTGTTATAATGATGTGCCTTATTGTGTCTTATAATGAAGTACATAATGCATATAATTTTACTACCACTTAATGAAATGTGATCCTCAATCATACCAACCTTATAATAGGAACTGTGTTATAATTAAGGGCCTTATGGTGATGGAGTGTTGTATGTATTATAGGTTTTTAAGTTTGAAAGTGTCATTTATTTCAGATTTTGGAAATCAGGATACTGGGCAAACCATTTAGCTGGAAGGAGATACCATATTAGGTGAACACTTAATTTATATTCTTGCTTCATAATAGTAACGATTTTATAATTTTTACTTTATCTTTTATCGTTGAAAGCCTGCATGTTTATATTTATTTGGTAGCATTTATCTTCAAGTTGTTGTGCAATTTTTATCTTCCCATTTTGAAAACTTAACTTTTAATCACACCATATAACCAGTATTGTGCTGATGTGCTCTTAAACACGGTACATACATAAATGATTTTTGTTTCCGATTAAGTTTTAAAGGTTGGCATTATATTAGTTGTATGGCCTGCTGTACTACTTTTCACTCATATATATATATATATATATATATATATATATATATATATATATATATATAACTTTTAGGGAAGTGACATTGACATGGATGAAATGGAAATACTTAAAGCATGGTTATCTCTCTATTTCATCATTTTTAGCACTCTATAAGTCGAGTCTGTAAATCTGAAAGAATTTTGTATCTTTGGAGTTCACTCCCTTTTAGTGATCCCACATGATATTGAGCCATCCTATCCTTTCAGTGCCTTATACGTAATAGATCTGAAAAGATTTAGAAGAATAGCAGCTGGGGACAGGCTCAGGGGTCAATATCAGGGTCTGAGTCAGGACCCTAACAGTTTGTCCAACCTGGACCAGGATTTACCAAATAATATGATCCACCAGGTGACAATCAAGTCCCTTCCTCAGGATTGGTTATGGTGTGAGACCTGGTGTTCAGACGAGTCCAAAGCTAGAGCCAAAACTATAGACTTGGTGAGTGGACTGTCATAGTCACAGTAACTTAAATCTCATGTGGAACCTCATTTAGTAGTGAAAGGAAAAGGAAGTGTTCACCGTCAACTTCCTGATGTTGGTTAACTGTTTAGGATCATTTAGCTCAGTTGAGATAGTGCTTGCTTTGCAGTTTTAACAACCTTTGACTTGGTTTATAAATTGGGTACTTGACTGTGGGACCCTAAATAATACGGAATAGTGTATACTGCAGTAAGTTTTTGTAGGAAATACTTTTAATTTTCATTGAATCTTTCTTGAAAGTGTCACTGAAAGTTTAATTGAGATAATTGTGACATTAGTGTTGGACTGCTCTCATTTCTTTAAATTACTTGGTAGCAGCAAACATTTACCAAAACGACTGAAGAAAACTGTCTTTAAAAGATATTTTGGACCACATACACTATCCAGAATCCATTCTGTTGAAATAATCTATATGTAAATCATACTTGTAAGCGTAATTGATTTGTGAAGCTGAATCAGTATAATTTCATTCAATACTTTCTCATCATGTGAAAATAATGTTACATTTGTCAACTTTGTATATATTTCCAAACAGGAAATGGTTGGGTTTTTTAAAATTTTAAAACAGGTTAGCAAGTTACTTTTACTTAAAGCTACATTCCCTCATGGAAAATGGAAAAGTTAGATAATTACATGGCATGACTTTATCAAAGAAGAATAATGTAATGTGGCAAAAATGTAAACTTGATTGGGGGGGAGGGATTGGAATCCAAAAAGAGGCCTACTGTTTGGCAAATGAGACAACATGGAAATGAGCTCAGATAATTTCTGTATATTGCTTGTCATGCAAGTATAATCAAACCAGCTGAAAGTCATTGTAGTATGTGCAACTGAACACATCCCCCACCCAAAATTTACCTTGGGTTTGGCAAAACAAAATGTGAACAGATGCTTTCTCTCTTCCATAAAGTTAATCTAAGATAACTAGTGCCCAACGTACTACTTTTCTATCTCCAGAAGTATAACAGATTCAGTAAAAAAGACAACTGTGCATATTTTGCAACCTAGGAAAGGTGATTCTTGTTTTCAGAATCTTTTTTCACTGAGTGTAATGAAGATTTTTAATCCACAAAAAAAGGCACACTGAATGACCTAGGCAGAAATGACAACAATTCTGATTTTCCTGGAATCGTTCCTATTTTGACCTCATTATGCCATAATTATTGCATCTGTCACATTCTGATTTTCCTGGAATCATTCCTATTTTAACCTCATTATGCCATTATTATTATATCTCTCACACTCACAAAATCATTCCTATTTTAACCTCATTATGCCATTATTATTACATCTCTCACATTCACAAAAGCATTCCTATTTTAGCCTCATTATGCCATTATTACATCTGTCACATTCCCAAAATCATTCCTATTTTAACCTCATTATGCCATTATTATTACATCTCTCACATTCACAAAAGCATTCCTATTTTAACCTCATTATGCCATTATTATTACATCTGTTACATTCTTATATTTTGGTCAGATAATAATATTACATAGGCAAACTGTAACTGCAAATCAAGATCACAGAAATGCTTGCAATATCTCATTGTAATTCTTTTGTGAAAGCATCTCAGAGTGCTTGTTTCACAAAGTAGTTGAATACTGACCAAGAAAAAATAATGTTAGCTTAGCACCTTGATTTACCTGAGAAGATTTAATGCTTAAAATAAATTGTTGGATAAAAATTTTAAAGTGTTTCTATTTTTACATTCAGACTCCATTATTTAAGCAGGCATTGGTAGGTGTTGGCATCCTAGTCTAGTTGATATTTTTTGGTAAGACAATCATTTTAAAAAGATGTCCACCGCAAAGAAATGGATCAGGACATAAATTCAGATTTTATTTTGGGACCAACATTATACACTGTAACTACAGTTGCAATTTCACATTTATTTATGGTTTTTACAAGGTCAGTAAGTCAGGAATTAAATTTTGAAGAATATTTTGTGTCTGATTTGCTTTTTCACTTGCAATTATTCTAATTGCGATTTATTTGCAGTGTAACAACCCGATGACCAAAGAGCCCAAATTAAAAGCAGCCATGAGGATAGTGCCAGAATGGAAGGAATATGACTATGAAATAAAAGTTTTCTGGGACAGTATATATGGAACAAATACTAGGACACAAATTGAATATGATCCTCCAGAATTAAGTAAGGAGAAAAAAGGTAAGAATTAGTTTTCATTCAATTTTGAAGGACTGTATTTAGATCTGTAATTAAAACGTTTAGGAGACAGACATTATAGTGTAATCTAGATAATGGTGAAAAGTCCATTGCGGAATAAATGTAGAAAAACTTATACTGGTAGTAGTGTATATTAGTAGTATATATTTGGTAAAGTAAAAACTGCTTCACAAGTCATAAAATATACAGTATACAACATCAAAATCACTACACAGGGCATAAAACATAAAGTATGCATCATAAAATTCACCACACAAGATGTGAAATATACAGAATGCAGCATAAAAATAACTACACATGTCAAAAAACATGTGGATACAGCATAAACATCACTACACAAGCCATACAATATACAGTATACATCATCAAAATCACTACACAAGACATAAAACATACAGAATGCAACATAAAAATCACTACCCAGGGCATAAAACATACAGTATGCATCATGAAATTCACAACACTAGACATGAAATATACAGAATACAATATAAAAATCACTACACGAGCCATAAAATGTATGGACTGTAATATAAAAATCACTACACAAAACATGAAATATACAGAATACAACATAAAAATCACTACACGAGCCATAAAATATATGGAATGTAACATAAAAATCACTACACAATACATGAAATGCAAAAATCGCTATCCTTGGGAGCCATAAAGTATACTGTCTTATAGTGAGGCTATCTTATAATGTGTACATAATACATATAATTTTACTAACACTTAATGAAATGGGATTCATAATCAAAGCCACATTTTAACAGGAACTGTGTTATAATGATGGGCCTTATAGTGAGACTGTCTTATAATGAAGTACATAATACATATAATTTTACTAACACTTGATGAAATGGGATTCATAATCATACCCACCTTATAACAGGAACTGTGTTATAATGAAGGGCCTTGTGGTAAGGCTGTCTTATAAAGAGTACATAATGCATATAATTTTACTACCACTTAATGAAATGGGATTCATAATTATACCTACCTTATAACAGGAAATGTATTATAATGAAGGGCCCTATGTTGAAGGAGTGCTGTACAGAGAAGGTACGCATTGCACTTTACACAGATAACAGTACAGCTCATTCATGCACAATCAAATACCAAAATAATATGTACAAAGATGGTACACATTACACTTTATAGTTAACACTGAAGACTATTCACATAGCAGTACAGAAAAAAGCAATGCAGAGAAGATACACATTACAGATAACACTGCAGACTATTTACACAATAATACAGAAAAAACAATACAAAGAAGGTATACATTACACTTTACACATATAACATATACAAAGAAGGTACACATTACAAATAACACTGCAGACTATTCACACAATAATACAGAAAAAAAAATACAAAGAAGGCACACATAACACTTTACTCAGATAACATTGCAGATAATTCATGCACAGCAATACATATTCAGAATGGGTACAAATGATTTGTGCAGATAACATAGATAATTCATGCACAACAATACATAAAAACTACATGTACAGAAACGTTACACCTGTTTTACACAGATAATTCACTTTACACAGATAATTACACAGACAATTCACTCCAAATAATACAGGAAAAAACATGCAGAAAAGGTACAGATTGCACTCAGAAGGTAACATTGCAAATAATTTATGCAAAGTAATACAGAAAAAACAAAGAGAAGGTACTTGTTACACTTTACACAAATAACACTGGAGATAATTTATACACAATACAGAAAAAGCATAATGCAGAGAGTGTACACGTTACACTATACACAGATAACTGCAAATAATTCATGCACAAAAATAGAGAAAAAAATATACAGTGAAGGTACACTTTACACAGATAATATTGCCAATAATTCATGCACAATAATACAGAAAAACAATTTATACACTTGTAATACAGAAAAAATGTAATACAGAAAAAGTACACATTTCACTTGACACAGATAACACAGCTAAGAATCACACACAATAAGACTGAATAAACATTATACAGAAAATGTGCACTTTAAGCTGGTAGAGCAGTACTGGTCAGTTAATTCTAGTGTTATGCATAAAGTCTTTATGAGACATATTTCCATTGGGGTTACATCTGTGATTCAAAATTTAGGGGACAAAAATTTCAAGATCAAATTGTAAAAAAAAATGAGTACTTTACAAACAAATGATGTACAGTGATGGCATGCTTAAAAGATTACGGAATATACACACATGATGCATATGTAATGACAATGAAAAGAAACAGTTAAGAACAGGACACTTTCACCTATACAGGCTTTCCTACTTTCCTACTCTATGACAAGTGTCCCATCTATGCAGGCTTTCCTGCTCAACGACAAGTGCCCCATTATGCAGGCTTTCCTATTAATAACAGGTAATCCATCTATGCAGACTTTCTTACTCAATGATAAGTACATCTGTGCAGAAGCCAGTGAATAATGCCTTAACAAAATATGTACACAGCAAGATGAGTATCATGTTTAACAGTGTATCATTTGAACTTCATCAGTATTGCTGGGTTGTTGGACAATTAATTTTGTTTCCACCTCTCCTTCCTCATCTGCAAATTTTTGCAGATATTGGGTTCAGTCAGTTTGACATCTGAGCACCATAAACCTTTAGCAAGTAATTGATGCATAATTCTTTATTATATCATTTTTTGACCAAACATTATTTGGGGCATTATATACACATCGTCTTCCTTGCTAATTTTGCTAAAGTGTTTTTCTGGATACAGTTTTGTAACTTATATTACTTTGTAAAAATACACTGCAAGAAAAGCAAGACAGTCTGAATATAATGTAAGAAACACAAGATAGACCAAATATAATGTAAGAAAAACAAGACAGACTGAATATAATGTAAAAAACACAAGACAGACTGAATATAATGTAAAAAACACAAGACAGACTGAATATAATGTAAGATAAACAAGACAATTTGAATATTATGTAAGAAACACAAGACAGACTGAACATATTGTAAGAAAAACAAGACAGTCTGAACAAAATGTAAGAAAAGTGTGGCACCCTGAATATAATGTAAGAAAAACAAGGCAGAGTGAATATATTGTAAGAAAAGCAAGATGATCTGAATTTAATTTAAGAAAACAAGAGAGACTGAATATAATGCAACAAAAGCAAGACTGTCTGAATATAATGAAAGAAAAACAAGACAGCCTGAATATAATTTAAGAAAATCATGGCATCCTGAATATAATGTAAGAAAAGCAAAGCAGACTGAATATAATGTAAGAAAACAAGACAGACTGAATATAATGTAAGAAAACAAGACAGACTGAATATAATGCAAGGAAAGCGAGACTGTCTGAATATAATGTAAGAAAACAAGACTGAATGTAATGAAAGAAAAACAAGACAGACTGAATATGGAAGCAGAAATATGGTGGGTTCAGAATACTAAGTTTCCCAATTAGACTGATCTCATTTTAGATGACAGTAATGATAAAGTAATAAATACAATAATGAAAACAAGTCAAAATATATCACAAAACTATTTTTATTGTCTATTTCAGAGGCCTGGAGGGACAGAATAGAGCTATAGTTCTTTTATATCAACAGAAATAACATTTTCATCATCTTCATTGCAATGACAAACTCATTTTCATTTTGAAGAAAGAAAAAATTCTTTTAAAAAATATTCAGTAGTTGAAGTTAAATCTTGGTGAGAGGTGTATTATTGCATTGTTAAAGCTGCAACGTTTGTATTTTTAGTTGTTTTATTTGTTACTAAATTTCACAGTCTCTTTTTTTAATTCAGTATAGTAGTCTCTCGTTGATAACAATGTATGCTGTATTGATCTTGAAGTACCACCAAGTCACTGAAGCTGTTGTCTGTTTTCACATGAACTAGCTATTTTTATACAGTTGCATCAAAACTATATATAGAAAGCAAATTATACCTTAAAACAATCATTCTGAGGTGAAATCAATCTTCACTGACATCAGTAGCCTTGGCTTGTTGCCATTATATTTAAAAGCCATTTGTTTTTTCGACATTCTAATTAATTATTTCATATTTAGAAATCCCAGAATAGACTAAAAGAATTGAGAAGTATTAAAATTCGATGAGAATAAGTCAACTTAAAACTAATTGATTTGTTAACAGTTGTTACTGGAAATTTGTTGTAGGACTAATTCAAGTGACCGAAAGAGAATGTATAGATTTCAGTCATTTCTAAAATGTATGAAAAATCCAAATATTGCAGCATTATAGTTGTACATTTTCATATAATATTTTAACTTCTCGCAATCACTGTGATTAGTTTTGGCTACATTTTCTTTCTCTGTACAAAATTAAGAAATACGTAAATGATGCCTTACTTGAATATCATAGCTTTAATATCATTTTGTGATAAACTTAAGAGTATCTACAATTTTGTATGTTTTCAGCAAATTATTTTGGTGATCTCATACTTTTGGGCTTTTTTTGTTGCAGTTGTTTAAATTTGCTTCTTAAGAGATCTGTTGCCCAGTGTAAAGTATCATATATACGTTGAGTCAAACTCCAAACAACAAAGATCCTAATCTGCCATAGCATAATGAGCCAGAAGTTCAGGGTCTATGTATATTGTTCTACTAATTACTCCCAACAAACTGCATTGACCCAGATCTGCCGGCACATTATGTGACGGCAGATCTGCATCTTTGCAATTTGCAGTTGGATGTGACTTGTAAGCGTGTATATACAGTACTGTATAGAGCAGTCAGAATCTCCATCAGCTAGGAGTACTGAGAAATCATAGTCTTGAAGAATAAATTGATTTGTGTGTGTGTGATTTAGATTTTTAACATAGCTTTTTTAACAATTTTGTCAGTCATATCGCTACGATGTCAGCAGTGTGACAGTTTATAGTGATGTCTAGCACTGGGACATCATGCCGCAGACATGTGGCATGATGTCCCACCCAGTCACATTATTCTGACACCAGGCCGACCAGTCCTAACACAAACCTCTTAATGCTGAGCGCCAAGTGAGGCAGCTGTTAGTACCATTTTTGTAAGTCTTTGGTATGACTCGGCCGGGGTTCGAACCCATGACCTCCTGCATCCGAGGCGGACGCTCTAACCACTAGGCCACCGGAGCGGTTAGAATAAATTGAAAAAGTAACACAAAAGTAACACCTTATGACCATGTTTGCGATAAAAGTTATTGGTACACAGTAGATATTCAAAAATTGAAACAGTCTTGTCAGAAGGTATTAAAACCACTTGCATATATGCATCTTTGTAATCCGACACCTTAAGGAAAACACTATATTTCATTTTTATGTTTTAGAATCATAGCAGAGTCATTGGATATTTGTCTTTCCCCATCTTGCTCCTTTTATGTTGAAATATTTGAGGATGCTCTGTCTTGTACATTGAAAGCAAGATCATAAGTTTTCCATGCTCATGAACCTGCAGAAGAACAATGTTAATTTAGAAGTTAATGCATATGTAAGATAAGTTTAAGTGGAAGTTAATGCACATTTCATATAAATGAAAGCTGAAGTTAATGTATATTTCAAATAAAATGAAAGAGGAAGTTAATGCATATGTTCAAACAAGTGAAAGTGGAAGTTAATGCATATGTTCAAATTAGAGAAAGTGGAAGTTAATGCATATGTTGGGATAAATGAAAGTGGAAGTTAAGGTATATTTTAGATATGATCATCAGTAGAACCATAGCAAGTTATTTGAGGATGTTCTATCTTTTAGATTGAAAGCAAGATCATAAGTTTTCCTTGTTTCATGAACCTGCAGAAGAACAATGTTAAATTAAAAGTTAATGTATATTTAAGATAAGTTTAAGTGGAAGTTAATGCATATTTTTTAAAAAAATGAAAGCTTAATTTAATGCATATTTAAGATAAACTTAAGTTGAAGTTATTGCACATTTCAGATAAATGAAAGCTGAAGTTAGGGTATATCTAAAATGTGCAAGTTATTTCCCTCAGTGTAGTATGTTACTTTTTGGGGTTTTTTTTACTATTGTGGACCTATCGTTTTAAGAGGAAAAAGAGTTAGATAAAAAAGATAAATAAATGAATCAGTTATGTCATTAAGTCATGAATTTTATTATCAAATTTTAAAGACGTTGTTTTCCAACAAAATTTCATGAAACACTTAAGATTTTATCTGAGGTTTTATAGCTCTGAAAATGTCAGTCTTGGAAAAGAAAAGAATTGAATATGAAGGGTGGTTTGATTTAGCAATTCAGTCACTCCGATAGACTCACTGTTGTATTGCTATGATCCAACACCATTGTGGAAGGGGCATATAATGTGTGTTACCCATGTTAGTCTGTTTATCACACTATGGTTAAGTTTTGTGATTTAGGTCAATTTCTCAGCCATTGTTTGCCTTGGTAAGTGCAGTGTCAGTCTATTACAAAATGGGCAATTTTTTACCTACATTTCATATTTCAGTATGACTTTGGTTAAGTTTGTGTTCTGTCAGTGTTTCAGACATTGTATGCCCTGGAAACATACCACCTAGCAGATGTGTCTTGATGAGTATAATACCACCAGATTAGGTCAATTTGACCTGCTTTACATGATTTATTGTCTTTGGCCATTGAATTTACTCTTTTGTACATTTATATGGCCGTGTTAATCACAGATTTGTACACTTTGGTATATAGATGTATTTTGGTTAAGTACAGCACCATCTTCCCTAAATCAGTTCACTGTGACCTATATTTCACACTTAAATGACTGTGGTTAAGTATTGCAATTATGTCAGTTACTCAGGCATTATTGGCCTCAGAGGCCTGCAACTTTTATGTGGATGCATCTGGATGAATACAATGCCACCCCATCAAGCTAATTTGTCTGAGAGCAATATTTCATGATTCAATGACTGCAGTTAAGGTTTGCCTTTAGGTTTCATTCTCAGGCATTGTTTATCACAGTCATGAATGTTCATGTGTATGCGTATCTTAGCACAACATCATCCTACCAAAGTAGGTCACTGTGACCTTCATTTTATTCTGTAGTGACTTTGGTCAGGTATTGCATTAAGGTTAATTTCTCGGGCATTGATGGTGACAGGGGCATGCAACTTTATTTGCTTTGTCTTGGTGAGTACAAGGCCATGATACCAAAATTCGGTCACTGTGAGCCATACATTCATGTATTGGTGACGATGAAGTTTCGCATTCAGGTCAGTTTCTTGTGCGCCTTGACTACTGAGTTGTATAAAAAGAATGGCATTGCATTCATGTTCTTTGAAAACATATCTAGTTTATTCAGTGAACCTGTTTGGAAGCTCAACATCATGATCACTTTAGTATATTTAAAAAGTGAACACTTCATTTTATTGTAAAAGAAAAGTTGGACTTTCTATTGCTTATACTACATTTTTGAATAATTGAAAGATATTTTGGCTGCTTAATTTTTGGATTTTGCACAGAAGACTGAATCTCTTGTATATTTTATAAGCTTTAATGCTTGATTTTTTTATTGCTTGCTAATTTATCAGTTGTATACAAGAATAAAATTATTGCATGCAAGGATAGCAATTTTTCTTAGGGCTTGACCTTGCTGACAGCAACATCTTACACATTTACATGGGTTTTTTTTATTGAAGTAGATAATGAAAAGTTTGCACATAAAATTTCAGAAAACAGTTGGACATTTGAATATTGTCAGCTGTCAAATTTTACATCAGTGGATGGACAAGCATTTAGAATTTAAAAAATGTAAGCAGGTAAACTGTCAGTGTTTGAGGATGCTTGTGTATGTATAAAAACACCCATGATTTGTTGAAATTATATGAATTGTCTGTTGAAATTATATGAATTGTTCTGTCACATGTTTGTAGTGCCCACATTTGTGGATAAATCAGCTATTCATTTTTCTGGTGATGACAGCATAAGTAGTTAAAGTTTTGGTTCAAGTTTTTCATTTGCATATATTTACTAAATTCCTTGATGGATTTTGTTTGTACTTGATGTTGAATCATTATGAAACTGTGAGTTCATTTTGCAACATGCTGCTTGCTCCTTTGACCTTTGGGTCAAGGTCAGTGAGAGCTTTTGTTTTGGATAAAGTTAACCCATATGCATATATTTCCTGAACTCCATTTTTCATTTTGTTCAAGAAGGGAATAAATCATTATGAAACTAAGATATTTCATTCTGTGACCACACCCTTACCTCTTTGACTTTGGGTTCAAGGTTACAATCATAGAAAATTTATTTTAAGGCTTTGGTTAAAGTCTTTCATTTGCCTGTATTGTCTGAACTGCCTGGTGAATTTTTATCATATTTTGAATGAATCATTATGAAGCTAAGACAGTTCATTCTGTGACATGCTTGCTCAACCTTTTGACCTTGGGTCAAGGTCACACATTTTACATCAGTGCTTTTGGCTCAGCATGTAGACCTTTATATTTTTATGTTGAGATTTCAATAATATTTCTTAGAATGCATTGGGACTAGTTTAGTCATGGAAAAAAGGAGATACATGAATAAATGTATAAACCATAGATAATTCCCAATTTATTTATTTGTGGTTGCTCTTTGTACAATGCAACTTATCTTCATTCTGAGTATCAGATTTTTTAGTTGAAGTTTTTACATGCCCATTCTGTATCTGTATAGAAATTTGGTTCATCTTTCCCAATAGAGAAAGTCAAAGCAAGCAAGTGACCAGTCTGAAATGCATGAAAATAACTTTGGAATATAATGACTCATTTGTTCTACCAAGTTATTCCTGGTGTATGATAAATATTCTATCATCTAATAATTATTATTGACATATTGTTTAAGTGGATAATTCCTTAAATATTTAAATCAGTTTACTAGATGCCCAAAATGCCCAATTTCACTAGCTTCTTGACAGCTTGAATTAGCTCCTTTGATCAGTCAGAAGTCATTTATTGCTGAAATTGTGCAATTTTATATGTCTGAATTTTGTGTAAATTTTTAAACATATATCAAAGTTTAATCCATTTTTTTAAAAATTAGAATATATTATAGTACTTTCTTAAATTAAGAGCAAAAAAAAGTCAGTTTGTTGCAGTGCTATTAAATTTATTTTTTTTAATTGAAAAATGGAGGTTAGTCCAGAAGGTTGTATTAATTATGATGAAACAGAATTGTGAGATTTGGTTTTCTTAGTTGGTTTATTGACTTTAACAGCACTTTTTTTGAGCTACATCATGCTGAGGAGATGGGAGGTAAGTTCTTTACACAAGGAAAACTCCCAAGTGGTCAAAGGTGAATGCCTTCACAGATCTCTGATCACATTTTTCCACATGTGTTCAAGTCTCAGGCTTAGCCATTGTGCTTATGTGAGAAACTTGCCATTAGCTTCCTGTGGGAACATGATTCTTCCCAGGGGGTTTTCCAGGCTCGCCTGCATCAAATATATCCTGGCCTATCATGTGCTGAAAAATGGCATTAAACAACCAATCAACCAACAACCCCTCCCAAGAACACACCAAATTAGCTGACCTTGACAGGAATAGGCCAGGGGTGGGTATTAATCCTGCAATTCTTGGGTTACATGTCTGACACTCTTCCACTTGAGCTATGACTGTTGCCTAAGATTTGGGGATTTTTATGCACAGAAGTTTGTTTCTATGACCACACAATTGTTTTCAAGCTGAAGTTGAAGTTTTTTTTCAGTTTTTATGGAAAGAGTTATCAGTTAAATTATAATAAGGGCCCTCATAGCATACAAATTATGTAAACAGTGATTTTAATATCTTATATTGTTGATGATATATATATATATATATATATATATATATATATACATACATACATACATACATACATACATACATACATACATACATCAGCAACTCAAAAAAATGTGTAAGACAGCAAAAAGGTTTAAATTGTAACTTATCAATTTTATTGTTTGAATTCTTTTCTGGTTCTTTGTATGCATGCTGTTGTAAGGATTGGTTTGTAAATTATGAAAGAATGTGCAGGTGCACACATACATAGAAATTGCTAATGCAGTTAATTGTAGTAGGTTACTGATAATATTCCATTTAGTTAAAAACATTGATGACATCCATGAAACAAAGAAAGCTCAAATTCAGGCATATTTATGGTTGCTGATTGTTTCCATGATAAAGATTATTCAAAGTTTTAAGTAGTTGTTGAATCAGACTGACAGGGACTGTATGTTTCTTAGAAATTATTTAAAACTGGATTAGTGTTATCTGGATGCATTCTTAGGATTAATTTGCAAAGGAGCACTATATACCTTTCCAAAATTATCCAGCACCATCTTTGTCAATATTATAAGATAATAGACACCTTTTTCAGAATTTGGGTAACATTAAAACTTTACTCAGACTGGAACTAATGGCGTTAGAAGGAGAAGTAAGCTTTGGACAATACTGAGGAAAAAATGAAGATTCTGAAATTACTGTATATTTTGTTTCCATTTTTAAACAGATTTTTGTGAGATTTTGTTTTGGGTGGGAGTTGTTTTGAATTGGTGGGCCATGTTTACTGCATATAATGTTTTACAAATTTGGCATTTTATGTGTGTATGCATGTTCTTCTATGTTCATAGTTGTTAAAACTGTAGTAGAAGAAATCAATCTCAGTTTCTCCTACTGAATTTCAGCCAAAATAATTCAGATTTCACCAACTAAAAAATCAGGTTACAGTTGAAATAATTCAGATTTCATCAAATAAAAGACTCAGGTTAAGGTAAAAATAATTTCTTTGATGACTTGTTGTGAAAGGAAAATGTCATTGTTTTACAAATAGTCTTGAATAGAACTGTCTTTGTGAAAGAGGAACAATAAACTATGCTAAAACAGATTCATGTTTTTTATTTTGTATATAGATTTACAAGATGGTCAGCTTTAATCAAAACACCCCAAATACCAATACTTGCATTTTTGTTATTTTGGGGGTTTTTTTGTTGCATCATGTTTTGTTGTAAACATAAGATGTTGCAAATGACAAAGCATTGCAGTTGCATTATTTTTGTGTTTCCCCAGCAGTTAATTAAAAGTCAATTTATTATTATTATTATTATTATTATGATTATTATTATTATTAAAGTAAAATATATCACAAGAGACCACTGTTTTTGCCAAAACTGAGGTTTATCAAGACAGGTGGTCTTTCATTAGAGGGCATCACATTATATAACACATTTGATACATGCATGACAAATTTGGACTGTTCTGACATGTGGTCTTCAAGAATGGTGGTCTTTCAAGTCGAGTTTTACTCTAACATTATGTCTTCCAAAATCCACTGTTATTGTTGTCCAGTCACATGTCCATCCCAAAAATTATTTTTACTGTTGTACAGTCATATGTCTATCCCAAAATTCACTTTTGCTGTCATCCAGTCACATGTACATCCCAAAATCCATTTTGGTATTATAGCACAAAAAGGATTGGAGCTATGAAATTTAAAGCACTTTTTTGTCACAGTCATACATAAATGGCAGTATTATATGTTAAGACTATCACAACACTTTTTCAATTTTTCTTACATATTTTAAACTTTTTTGACTTGCTGCTATAACAAAGTCCATACCTGCATAACTAGTAAAAACCACTTCATTTAGACAAATGAACCTAGTTGTGCTTTAGATTTTCAAGGAGGGTGTTGACATTTTCTTTATTTCTGGATTTTGACTATTTCAAGAAAACGCTTGTTAAAGCAAATAGCACAAAATTCACATGACGTTGACAAATGAAATTTGGTTGACTAATCTGTATTTATATGTACATAACCTGATTAGAATTTCATGTCATTACATGTATATGTTTCACATTGTTTTAGTTTTAATTTTTGGGATTTAGACTTTGGGGATTTGTTTTACAAACACTAAATATATTAGTAGTAGTAGTAGTATATTTGTCTAATTTGAGAATATAAATTCACAATTTTTAATTTTAATGTATGGATATGTAGGATGAATAGATCAATGCACAGACACAAAGATATGCAAAGTTCAGCGTTTTATCATTAATGGGACAAGCACCATTAACTGTCTTGTATTTTTTGTCACTTACAAATACTTCACTCCTGAGCACCAGATGAAAGTTTCAAGTGCCATAAACATTCTCTAGTGGCCAGGTCAGATCATCATTGCATGAAGTCTAATGGCCAGGTCATATAATCATTGCATGAATGGCCAGCAGATACTTGTTGCATTAACTCGAATGGCCAGGTCAGATAATTATTGCATGCACTCTAATGGCCAGGTCAGATAATCATTGAATGAACTCTAATGGCCAGGTCAGATCATCATTGCATGAACTCAAATGACCAGGTCAGATCGTCATTGCATGAACTCTAATGGCTAGGTCAGATAACCATTGCATGAATGGCCAGGTCATATAATCATTGCATGCACTCTAATGGCCAGATCATATAAACATTCCATGAACTCTAATGGCCAGGTCAGATAACCATTCCATGAACTCTACTGGCCAGGTCAGATCATCATTGCATGAACTCTAATGGATAGGTCAGATAACCATTGCATGAATGGCCAGGTCATATAACCATTGCATGCACTCTAATGGCCAGATCATATAAACATTCCATGAACTCTAATGGCCAGGTCAGATAATCATTCCATGAACTCTAATGGCAAGATCAGATAACCATTGCATGAACTCACAGGTACAGTATTTTTATCCAGTGGAAGAAAAAACTTCTGTGGGAACATGCAAGTTTTAAAAGATTTATTTTTATTGTTTGTGGAACATTTGCAGTCATGTTTCTACTTTTATAGGTAGATTTGAGATGGCTGGATATTACTATGCACATGGTTATGAATGCAAATTAATATAAGCCAGATGTGGTTGGTTATTCATCCATCCATCCATCCATCCTTAGAGGATATTTTCTTTTCTTGCATTGATACAGGATATATTTCATCGTGTATTACAAACTTGTGATACCTTGATGCGTGACACAATATATACGATGAACCAAAATGTATCCAGTATTAACATAGTACAAGAAAACATCCTGTATGTATTATATAAGATAGAGCGAAATATAGAAAATAATCGGTGAAATATTTTTATATTATATTATCTCGTGTTCCTTTACTTTTTAAAACAGAAGCATTTATTTTTTTAACTTGAAAGTTATAGAAATTACGAGATGGGGCAAAAACATTTCACCAATAATTTATTATATTTCCTTCTGAAGTACATACTAAATACAAGATATTTTCGTGAACTTACGTTTTAGTGCTGTGGGTTTTTCTTTTTTTAAAGGCAACAATTAAAATGAAACTTGCTATTATATTCGCTTATGTTTTACATATTTGTTTCAAGGAAGATATTCCAGCAAACTATATTGTCGTTTTGTAACATTTGTGCGAATTTGTTTGCTCAGTTACCTCCCTTAGGCCAGTTTTGTTTTGGTTTGGGGTGGGGGGGTTGTGCTACGTCCATTCATGGATTTTTCTTTTAAATTTTTTGTTTTAGGTATCGGTATCTAGTAGACGTTATTTATAAATAAATATAATTAAGCCGCTTGTCATAGCTAACAAAAGCATAAGTGTGCAGAATGAGCATACATTTCTCTTCCTCCTCCTTCAACAGACTGTTTTTTTAACAACTAAAGGGTTTTGATCATAAATATGTTGTGTGATTCGCCAGAAGACCTTGCGTCATCGTCATGATTTTCAACGACCAATAGTTACGCTCACATGGTCTCTTCTGTAGGTGAGACGGTACACTAAATTTATTAATATAATTCTCCTCTTTGTTTCCAGGTTTAATCTGAGAGTTGAAAATATAATTATTTCAAAACTAACACATTTCTTCTGATGCCAAAACTCACAATTAAGGTCTATCATGGTTTATGGAAATATTTACCTTTTTTAAACCAAAGTAATCTTCCGGAACGAATCGAAACCCACCAATCAGCTTTATCAGTATTTTTAAAAAAGTAAGAAGCTGAACTCGTTAAACATAGTCTATAGGCTACTGAAGCTGTTGCTTTAAACATACACAAGTAATATTCCTCACAAGAAACGAGTGGCATAAAATACAACAACAACAGTACTTGGTTTCTGTATTATCTTAGTACTAGCTTTTAAAATCAATCAAAAAGTTGCTTAAGTTTAGCTATGAGACATGTACCGTCCGACAAGCCGCGTTGTTGCGCATTTGTTGGAGCGTTGGACTCGTAATCCAAAAATCGCGGGTTCGATACCCGCCAAGGCCAATCTGTGTTCGATGTGTTCATGGAATGGTCGTTTAGCTCCCATTTCCTCGGTGTGATATAGACAATAATGTGTTAAAACTACCGTTTAAACAAACAATCAAATAAATAGAAAGAGACATGACACCTTCAAAATAATCACGTCTATAAATTTGACGGAAACCCGATCTCGGGCAATAACAAATACTATATAACTATCGATTTATATCTCTACCTACCTATCTGATGTAACTGTACATTTATGGTTAGCACAATTATTGCGACTTATGGATAATATCTACAGAATACATCTATGTCATATAATTTATTATTTGTATATTTTCACTCAGCCTCGATACATAAATCTTAGATAATTTTATAGTGTAATCCTGACAACCCCATTAATGACTAATTGTATGGTGCATATCCTGACAAGTTCATTTATGACTAATTTTATCATATAGTCCTGACAAGTCTATTCATGACTTATTTTATGGTGCATATCCTGGCAAGTTCATTCATGACTAATTGTATTGTGCATATCCTGACAAGTCCATTCATGACTAACGTTTATGTGTATATCCTGACAAGTTCATTCATGTCTAATTTGATGGTGTAATCCTGACACGTCCATTTATGACTAATTGTATCGTGTATATCCTGACAAGTCCACTCATGACTAATTTTTATGGTGTATATCCTCACAAGTCTATTCATGACTAGTTTTGATTGTGTACTCCTGACAAGTCCATTCACGACTAATTGTATCGTGTACATCTTGACAAGTCCATTTAGACTAATTTTGATGGTGTATATCCTGATAAGTTCATGACTAATTTTGATGGTGTATTTCCTGACAAGTCCATTCATGACTAATTTTTAAGGTGTATATCCTGACAAGTCTATTCATGACTATTTTTCGGTGTATATCCTGACAAGTTCATGACTAATTTTGATGGTATATATCCTGACAAGTCCATTCATAACTGTTATGGGCGAAATACGAAAAACAATTACAATGAAAGAAATTTAGATATTGTCATATATTGAAACCAAGTAATATTTTTCATTTCTATATTTCTTTCGTGCAATGGTTTTCTATAACATACAGTGTATCAAACTGCCTGCTATTCTTCTGACATGTTTTAACTTCTTAAGCAAACATTGAATGTTAGGTTTTAGATATTAACCCATTCATAATTCTCTCAAAAGCGTATCATTTAAATTGTTTTATGACCTGTTTATACATTTCAATAGACACTTTTTGATGAAAAATTTATAAATAAAACGGATTTAAACTAACTCTATGAGAGAGAGAGAGAGAGAGAGAGAGAGAGAGAGAGAGAGAGAGAGAGAGAATGCTCATAACCAAATATTGGATTTTGTGTTCTTTCTTCTGAAGCCATACATATTCTATGCGATATTTTAGGAAATGTATTTTTAAGTTCACTGTGCACGAGTTATATAACAGGTTTAGGTACAAACTCACTAGAGTTATTTGATTATTAATGCATTTAAATAAACAAGTTTCAAATTCTTCTCAGGCAGCAGCTATGAATTGATAATTACCATCTTCATTAAATTTAATTATTAGAATCATTTAAACATTGAAATAGCATAGCAAGTGTCCAAATTAGCGAGAAACACCAATTTTCATTTATTCGCCTGTTATGAAAATTACATTAGTTTTCCAAAATCTAGTAACAAATATACCCAAAGGCTTGAAATACGCTGAAAACAATTACGGGGTCAATTTGCACAATTTAGATCCCAATTTACTGGAGAACTTAAGCTCTCGAAATAAGGGAGACTCAATGGAAATTATGATGTGCGATAGAGATAGAGGGCAAATAGGCATGAAATTAACTATCCACTCTGTTTCTAAAAGACTTTCTCTTGTCATCCGTCTTGCCGCAATTCAGACACGAATCAGCGCTATTAGTTGTCAAGGAGTGGGTATGGCGATACGTGCGTTTTTGTGTGAGAAGTCACTTCAAGACTCTCTTTTACCGGCGGCAATGACTGCTTTTGAAAGAGCAACTTCATAATTAGAACGAAGACCTTTTAACAATGCACAATTCCTTTGGTTTGATCTGAATGCCGCGAGTCATCGAACAGACAGCATATTCAGATGGCCTTTATTAATCCTGGTTTCAGCAGAAGACAGGGTCAATTCAAATACACAATTGTTCATTTTATCTTCTTACCACGGATAAAATAGAATCCATCCAAATTTCCTCGCTGCTAATGACTTCTTAGAAATTTGAAGAATCCGCAGCAACGGTGGCTGAATAGATCTCAATGTTCCATTTGCTGAAATTCAATTCGACCAATTACGTTCTTCATTTGCGTTTATTCTTGTCGAGAAAAACAGTCATTAAAGCTAATGGTATTACAAAGGTACTGGGTCTTTCTCGCCTGTCGATTTGTTTCTGCCGACTGTGTCGTATGAAATTCAATACCCAGATGCAGCTCTATTAGAAATAAACATTCAGGAATAGGGGCTATCGCAGTACGAGAATAGCGTGTCTTTCTCTAGGGGTACAGGCCACAATTAGTTCCAAATAATGCATGTAAATTGCATAGAAAGATAATAAAAGACCCTTTCAGATCCTTACAAACCAATCAAAGAATTCCGAGTCGGTAATATTCCCGCTAAATTGTTCGGATAGAAAGGTCTAACAAAATTATAGCAGATACATCTAACAGTTTAGTCGAAAAGAAATTCGATTACAAAATCGTTTACATTCCTCGTTTTCCACTACACTTAGAATTAGAGTCGTTCTAGCTTCCCCAAAAATTCCACTTTAGATATTTTGAGAGCATGGACGTATTTGATACAATCAGATATAAAAGAAACTGTGGTGTACTTATATTATGATTAATTTGTTTACAAAATGTAACTCTCATTGTTGCTGCGGTTTACCTTATATACAGACTTATTAATGATAAACTTTAGTGTTTTCCTTCTTACTCAAGGATGTGTGTGTGTGTGTGTGTGTGTGTGTGTGTGGAGACCGCGGTAATTCAGTTGCTAGAGCGTCTTACGCGTGATTCATGAGTCGCGAGTTCGATACTAGCCCAAGTTGGCTGCCCGAGTGTGTCCTTGAGAAGGGACCTTATCGTCCATTTCCTCAGTGTTATATATACAATACTATCTTAAAAGTGCCGTTGAAACTACCACCACCACCACCCAAAAAATTGTTGCGTTATAGTTGTTTTGTACAACACTTTAATTAACTCCATATGGCATTGAGTTTTCCAGCATAATTATCTTTGTATCCAAATATTTGCACTGTAATTCCTGGTGATAGGTATAAACATCTTATTTAAGTTTTTTTAGGAATCATAAACCTTGCTCTTTTGAGACGTCCTGTTCTTGAACAATCGACTGAGAAAATTTGTATCGAAACCTCCGACTTTCATAGGAAGGTTTCGCCAAGAATATATTTGTATCGAAGCCTCTGACTTTCATACGAAAGTTTTGCTAAGAATATATTTGTTGGCAGTACAAGGAAACTGTATTATAATTTTATATCACTAAGCCACCAAAGATTTATTTGATATGCTTCTCAACTGCACTTGTAATTCTGTGTTGTTGTTTGGTCTTTTTGGTTTTTATAGAAAAATCTACAATACTAGCATGGAATGTTCAGATAAGTTTCTTTTTACCGATGTTTCTAGTTTTAACGTTTTCTTTTTCTTCGTTTTAGGTCACGTTGATTTCATCATGAACTACATAAATAGTTTCAGTTATCTTTGGTACGTTGTTTAATATACGTTAACTATAATTTGCTTACTTAATTGAAAAATACTCCATTAACACAGATTTATGTCCCCCGGCCCGCAAAACAAACAATTTGTAATATTCAAAGCATTTGCTCGTATATCTTCTATTTTTTGTATCTATATTATTAGTGGAAAAAATCTTTATTTTAAAAACCCTTCGTATTTCATAGCGGTCCAGCAAATTTGTAAGCGTTTGTCTCCTGTTGAGGGTAATGATTTGTCAGAAATCAAAATTGTAAAATTCGTCCTGGACAAACTGATATGAACAATAGACAAGTGGTTTATATTTAAGTGTAACAGTGTGAACTGATTCGTTATGCAAACACACAGTCTCATATATATATATATATATATATATATATATATATATATATATATATATATATATATATATATATATATATATATATATATATATATATATATATATATATCGTTTACTACAGAATGGAAATATATTATTTGACGTGTCATTTGGAAGACTTAAATACACATAGTATTGCTGAAATGTAATTTTTTCCACAACTGTGCCTTTTACCATCAACTGTCGATGATTTCCCTCTTGAGTGGTTAAAGCGTGTGTATATGGAGAGAGAGAGAGAGAGAGAGAGAGAGAGAGAGAGAGAGAGAGAGAGAGAGATTTCCGCATACCCAGAAATCATGGTCAAATCCATTCGTACAAAACAAAACAACACAGATAAAGATAGTAGAAATCACCAACATTTGTACTCTTAATTTGTTTTGCACCACCACTGCACACAACCAACACCACACACAATCCCATCACACCTCACACACCCGCTCACCCAACCTCCATCCCTTTCCTGTATTTATAGTTAGAAACCTGCATTATCTACACATTCGTTTGATACATCCAGCCTAATATGATCCCCTCCCTTATTTTGTGTATATGGAGTTAATGATACTAAATGAACTGAGTTATGGACGCATAGATCCACTGACACGCAGGCTGAGAGACAAGCGGACAGGACGAATTTCAAAATATCCCGAAAAGTGTGGACATGCCAAAAAGAAAATAAAGAAACTGACATCTGTTAAATCTGAGGATTAATGACTGTTGCTTTTTAGCCTCTATTAATAGACTAATGTTCGGGAGCTTACAATAGTTATGGGTGTATTTTTCTGTAGTCTGTACACAGACAAGTGGGCAGCCCCAATCCGTTATGTTTTATGTATTAGTAGCCTGGTACATTGTTATTTTCAGAGTGTTAGGAATATAATGACCAAGACAAGGTTCCAGACTGCACATTTATGCTAGATTCCATACAGCTCGTGTCCCAATCGTCTCTTTCAGTCTGGGGCAACTAGATACGGATTGTCTATATTTTTGCTGCAAACTTGAAACACATTTACATGTTTGAAAGCTTGTCTTTTTAATTTCTTCTAATACATAGTAACAACGATCTTTCATTTATGCCTGTTGTAGTATTTTGTAAAATATATAGAAAAAAAAACCCTGCTTACTACAGCCATAGCCCCGATTTTATTTAATGCCAAAATAGATGATTACTAATTAAGATTTCTCTTTAATGAAAACAGTACTCCAGCTTATAAAAGTATGCAACCATATGCCTTCAAAACTCAAGCGGTGAATCAAAAGATCTTGCCACTCAGCTGGAGTTTTGCTTACACATATTTTGTGTTTCCAACTTTTTAATTTTTATTTAACAATTTTTGAACAATGAATATATTGATGTATAAGAACGGGTTACACTCCTGCTAAAGGTAAATACGAAGAGAAAATGTTCGTAAGCCTTACTTCTGCATTAGAGATTTTGGAGATTTCAAATTAAAATTATAAATTTGGGCGGAAGAGACTGATTTAAAAAAAAAATGAACTGAAGATGGGGATTGTTAGGCAAGATCTAAAACATTTTGTTATTCACTACATGAGATTTTAATGTACAAACTACATTACTTTTTAAGTTTTTAACTTTCTTCCCCTAAGTACTGTTAATTTTTTAAACAAATATGCATCACGTGCCGCTTCATTCATAGTTTTAATGAAGAGAAGAATCGCATGTTTAAAGAATAACTACCGATTTAGATCTGAGCCTTATGTGAAGTTCATTCTTTGACTAGCAATAGTTTGTCGAGATTTTTATATTTTGAATACATCCATGATTCCTGACAAACATTAGTTTTCTAGCACAATATGTGTTTTACATCCCAACATGTTATAATGTGGGTGACTCGATAAGCCATCTATAACTTGATTCAAAGCCAATAAATATTTAGACGAAATTTATAATATATCCAAAAGTCAGTGGTCCATAGATTTACGGAGTCCATGACAATATTGCAATATGTCCGACTTTATAAATGACCTCAATCTATCTGACTAGACATTTCATATAATGCTATTAAAAATAACAAAAAGTGTGCTTTAGGTAATGAAAATTATTATTTAAATTCCTGTTATTAGTAACAGTTTAAATATTGAAATAAAATTAAATGCATGTTTTGAATTTAATCACGACTCTAATCAGATCTTTTGCATCTAGTTTTCATAACAATAAAGGTGCACACAAGGATGCAAATATCTTAACCCCCAAAAATGTACATTTAGCCCAAAAATATGATCATATAAATTTAATAGTGTGGTCCTTTCGTTCTAACCTAAACGCAGAATTTAACAAAAATCACGGAGTGTTAAATGCAGGTCGCAATATTATGCGCGTCAGAAGAATGTTTCCAGGGGATGGAGGCAAACCATATTCATGGGGTGGAAGTGGGGTGGCAGAGAAGCCCAATTCGATGAGATGTCATCAATACGCATGCGCGCATCCAAATAAAGGACATTACTCAAGGAACTGAACTAAATAAACCTTATCGAGTTACAGAAGTATAAAATGTAGGTCACAGTGTTCCACTATGATTGGCATGTGTTGCACTCGTTTATATGTAGTCATACACAAAAGTGCATGAACTATGGACAGTACACGAGGACATTAGATGATGGCAACGTGTAGTCAACGTGACTGATAGGTGAATGGACTTACGGATGAACAAATAAGATTGATGCTATATGCCGTTTCCAAGTTGACGGCGGGGCACAACAAATATTATTCAAAACCACTTCAAACCAGAACATTTTGGCTTGACTCTCCTCAACTTGACAACCAGAGAACTTCTCTGTCTCGCATATTTTATAACAAATGTATTTAAAGATATTAGAACAGTGTGCAGCAGAACACGGACTTTATTACATTCGGTGTCGCTGGCGCCATAAGAGAATATTGCATTCATTTTGCATCCGTTGGTTGAATAAGTACATTAAACACTTGTACATTGCAGGGTCGCACAGAATAATTGCTTCAATGCATGAGTATTACTGGGGGAAAGGAGATGTCCGGTCTCCGAGGTGAAGAGGGCCAAGATTTCTAAATCATTTTTGCTTGAAAGTCATTTTTGGTTGCTTTTCTTTTGTTTGCTCGTCTGCTGTTGTTTGTTTTGTTTTGTCTTTTTTTGTTGTTGTCTTTTTTTTAAAGAAGGATAACCAGAGATACGCTAATAGATGTACGAGTATAGATATTGTGCTGCATATTCTTTTGGGAGGGTGGGGGTGATGACCATAACTGTCTTTCGTGACACGGTTGAACTATACCTCGTAAGGTAAGAAATATGTATAAAAGACTCAATTTGCTGTTTGTTATTGCGTCAGGAAAAAGCCTTTATCAAGATGCCACCTTTATTTAAAGCTTTTCATCTCCTTCTTTGAGAGACTGAGGGTTTTTTTTCGGTAGAGCTTTGATGTTAAAACGTTTTATGACATTGCATTTTTTTTTTAGCTTCGATTGCCTTTTCCTGACTAATGAAGTATCCCTCCGTTTGTCTTTTGTCCGCTTCTCTATTCATCGAAAAGTAGTCCCCTATAGATCTCTGTCCTAGGTTTCGTTTGTGTATTCTCTGGGATATAATTTATCCAATATTTGTCAAACCAAGTCCACAAAATGGGCCTCAATTGACCTTTGTACTCTGCTGTACGGGATATAAAATTGAACATTAGTTTAATCAATGGTTTTCGTTGGCCTCTTTTGAGGTGATGCGTGATGGGCGTTACAAGGCGGTCCCCGTGTGTCTAGCCATGACAAACTGTGCTCTTTGGGATTCAAAAAGGTCTTTCAATGTGCATAAATCTTCAATATTTTTTCTGCGTTTGTCTAAATTATAGGTTAAGTAATTAAATGATTGTAACCTGGCATGTTGACTGGAAATTCATTTTGCAGGTCGAGTGTCGTATTGAAGATCATCAATGTAAATGCTGTTTTTGTAGTACAACAAACGTTTGCCATTTTGATGACAAAAATGAATTATTGACCTACAGAATATATTTCATGGGTTGACGTTATATTACAATAGAAGATACTCTAATTAGTTTCGACACAAAACTTTGTAAAAGGCCCGTGCTGGCAGTGTCAAAAATAAACACAAACATGAATTCAATTATAATGTTAGAAATTTAGAAGAAAAAATTATGATAAAAGAATTCATATCTTAAGAGGCCAATATTTTCAAAGAACATGCCCCACGCGTGCAGAAAGACTCTTTTCAGGACAAAACTTAATAAAACGCAGCAGTAAAACTAGAAAACATTGTATTATATTATTTATATTTTAAGTAACTGTTAGATCAGTATGTTTGTTTTGCAATGGAAGTAAGGTTATTCAATCTGTAGTGTAAACAGGCAAATGTGCAATGCCATACAGGAGCTGATTGTCTACATAACTCAATAAGAGATGCGCAGAAATAGAAAATTGCAGTTAAAGATGTATCCAAGACAGCACTTCTTGCATTAGTTCAATATTGAAATGTTCCAGCCGAAACTGGTCATCTAAACATTATTACAACTATTGCTTTCTTTATTGTAAATTACGTTTCTATCTCTCGTTAATATCAGTCTTATTCAGAAATCGGACACTTCATTTAAACAGATCGTTCTAACGAGATATTGTGCACTGTGATCATGCACGTAATTTGACATAATTAGAATAAACATATATCAGAAATATTGTTCTCAAAATTTCATGCTTTCATGTTACTTCTTTAATGTATCTGGTTAACAATAATTTTAATTACATTTGCTTCATTTATTTCGCCAGTAATATCCCACTTAGCATGTAGGTCAAGACATTATTGAAACTGGTGTCGTAATTCACACAATCACCACGATTTAGCGGCTGATATTGTCTTTCCGTTACCATATCTCCTCCTAAATCGCTGGGTGGAAATTCTGGAAACTTTACAGTTAGGTTGCTCTTGGGGTATCTATGCGCAAGGGAGGAACAACCATGTAAGAGGGAGGAGGTACTCTGAGTTCTCACCCTTGGGGTCCATGGAAGGAATCGAGGTTTGGATGCACAAAGATTTTAATTACAATCACAGTTATCCAATATTTCCTGACTGAACTTTATACATGCAGGCATTGCATGAAGATGCACAATATCTGTGATGGATTTTGGATTTTGCATTACGACCCCTGGGTCACTCTCTGGAGGTTGAATTGAGAACGTGTGGGTACATGGGTGCCCGCAGCATAGGTCAAGGGGGGTCACGTGACCCCC
>JAECUM010017214.1:0-42509 GCA_016617855.1 Megalonaias nervosa | reverse complement strand
TGGTGTTTATTTTTTGCTTATTTTTATTATTCAGAAATATTTATTTTATTAATTCTGATTCAGAAATATTTTTATTTTTACTTTATTTGACTTTTATTATTATTTTAATTCTGATTCACAAATATTTATTATATTAATTCTGAATGAGAAATATTTTTATTTTTATTTTAGTTTATTTGTATTATTATATTAATTCGGATTGAGAAATATTTATTATATTAATTCTGATTCAGAAATATTTTTATTTTTATTTTATTTTATTTTTATTATTATATTGAAATCAGACAAATTTGTTTGAGTTTCTTGATTTAATCGTGTAAGTACCCCATCAGATTTTATGAAATTTGTTCGAATTCCTCATTTTCAATCGTGCAAACACCCCATCAGATTTTAAGACATTTCTTCGATTTTCGCAATCTTTTCATGTCAAAACCCCAGCAGAATTATGAAATTCAATCAGAATTTGTCAGAATTTACCAGTTTTATAAGAATATTTCATAAATTTATTTTGTAATATAAACTGAATTTCAACAATTGTTAAGATTTCTCACTTTAATCGTGCTAACACCCCATCAAATCATCGAAATTTGTTCGAATTCCTATTTCAGTCGTGCAAATACCACATCAGATTTTAAGACATTTGTTCGATTTTCTCATTCTTGTCCTGTCGAAACCCCAGCAGATTTATGAAATTCATGCAGATTTGTCAGATTTTTTCCGTTTTATAAGAACAAATCTAGAAATAGTTTGTATTATGTAAACTGAATTTGTAGAACTTTGTTAAGATTTCTCAGTTTAATCGTGCAAACACCACATCAAATCATCGAAATTTGTTCGAATTCCTCATTTTCAGTCATGCAAACACCCCATCAGAGTTTAAGAAATTTAATTAATTTTCTCGTTTTCTTTGTGTCAAAACCCCAGCACATTTATGAAATTCTCTCAGATTTGTCAGATTTGTTTAGTTTTATAAAAATGTTTCATAAATTTATTTTATATTATAAAACTGAAATTCAGCAAAATTGTTAAGATTTCTCAGTTTAATCCTGCAAACACCCCATCAAAATCGATGAAATTTGTTCGAACGCCTCAATTTCAATCGTGCAAATCGGATTTGTGAAATTTATTCAGATTTCTCAGAATTTTACAGATTCAAAAATGTTTTTACTATTATATTAATTCTGATTCAGAAATATTTTTATTTTTATTATTCAGAATTATTTTTATTTTAAATAAATATTTATCATATAATGAATCAAGAAAATATTAATGCTGTTATTGTTGTCCTTAAGCAATTACAACATGACGGTATAAAAGTTTCTGATGAACTTAATCCTGAAAAAATTATGTGCGAGTTTGAATCATTACAATTGCGAAAATTTGAGAACAGGTATACACTACCATCCGACTACAGATTTGTAAAGATTATTCAGCAGGCAATGTTGCAGTCGTTGGCGTCAGTTACAGATGATCAGGTAAAATTATTTGTTCCTCTTGCAAGCTCAATCGAAAACATTAGGTCAAAAGTATCTCACGAATACGACATAATAAAGGAGTAAATGCTCGTATAAGACAACTGAACGAGATTATAACAGCGGGTAAAGCCGCGGAAGAGTTACTTGCAAAGGATAGCGACGAGTGTTATTCGTCCCACGGGGAAAATGAAAATGAAAGTGACGACGACGTCGCTGTGACTAAAATACAGTAAAAAAAATATTTACTCAGAATCAGATTATCTATTTTTTATTCTGATAATAATATTTTAATTTTTGTTCCACGAAAGCGAGATCTACGAACGTAAGATCTATAATCTCAAGATCTAAGATCTCACATACAGATTTACGATCAGTAATTCCCACGTAAATCCAAAAGGTGTCCTTGTTGATCAGTAAGTTTAAAATGTATCCGTGATAAAAGCGGATTATGCACACGCAAATAAACAACGTTGATTGGTTCTAATACAATTAAATACCCTGAGGGAACTTGAGGGGTAAATCTGTATAAAATGTATCCTTGTTGGGCTTGATTAGATTTTTGTAAGTCTACTTGATATCTTTCATCGATGGCGTCACATACTTGATTGACTGCGATCATTGCTGTTATATTTACAATGCCTGGTGAAACATGTCTGCCTGTGCCGTGATCACCGTTTTCGTATCTGAGAATTGTTGGTGGTGGAGCTAGTTTTTTTTTCCACGTTTCTAGAACTTTTGGAAAGTTTTCACTGATTAGATCGCGGACTGATTTTTTTAGTTCAGTGCTGTCAAATCCAGGAAATATAAATTTTTGTAATTGTTGATGAGTTATTGTATAATGTTTAGTAACTTGCTTGTTCCAAATGCGATAAAGAAATTTATAATATCTTTGTTGGCGTTTTGAAGATTTTCCTCAATTGTATTTACGATAATAATTTTATCGATGATATAATGTTTTGTGACTATGTCGTAGCACGTGATAAGACTTGTAAATAAATTTCTTAAGTCGAAGAGAATTTTTGCATACTCGGATTTGATATCGTCGGAGAAAACTTTTAAAAAATTATCGTTGATGGGTAAGTGTTCATCAAAAATTTCTTTTTCTTTATATGATAAGTTTTTCACAACAAGACGACCAGTTTTATCATCGGTATATACGCGTCTAGGGTTTTCATAACTAAAATATGTTGATTGATATTTTTCCGTTGTGAGAAACTCCCCCGTGCGTGGTTCTGGAGGTCCTTTATAAACGGATGTAACTTCAAGCCATCCAAGTACAGATCTGATCGAACTTTGATAAATATCACCCGCGTAATCCGGTGAAACAATTTCTATTGCGGATGACAAAAGTTGGTTCGTTGACGGTAATAGCTATCTTGGATTCTTTTCTGGTGATAGATTTAATTCTGCGCTGGAATTCTTCGTTGATTTCTTCGATCTGATAACTGCCCGTGGGTGTACTTACAACTTGCCAATCGGGAGTTCCATCGTCGCGGTTCGTATTTGCAAATACTAATGAGTTAGTTATATATATATATATATATATATATATATATATATATATATATATATATATATATATATATATATATATATATATACAATGTTGATGTTTGCACGAAATATCGTTCATAATGTTTAAATTCATTTGATAGAAATACACATACATGCATAGATTTTTTTTAAAAGTTCGTTTGCAGATAATTGATGGAAGTGTGATTGATGCATAGATAAAATAAATTGAGGTTTATGTATTTACTGTTAGCTTCGGGACGAAAGGAAAACTTGTATATATCTTCTCTGCAGAGTTTGGTTTCAACATTAATGATCCTGTTTGGTATATGTACATCATTAAATTCATTACAAAAATCTGAGGCTTTTCGGAATCCTTGATATGTTTAACCGTAAATAGTCAGGCGATAAGTGTTTCTAACTAGAAGGTCTCTAAATGAGAAAATTTAGTAAGAAGGGGGCGTTCATCGTTTATATTAAATTCCACTAAAACTTCCTCCGTGCTTTCGATTTACAGAACATTTCATTTTCATTACGTTCTCAGAATAAATATGTCATAAAATAATTCCGAGTGAACAGATTGAAGTTTTCATGTAGAGAAATAACATTGACTGATATGCGGGTGTTGGTACATGATGGATGTGGATGAAATGTGTTTAATCAGGATTTCTTTGTTTCCTGCTTCTTTTGAGGCAAACCAAAATCGAATTGTCATATAGATTTATCGGTGCACGAAGCTGTTTCAAACACTATGTCGATGGAATGAAATATACAATTAACCACTTTTTCAAATACCATACAGATGAAAAGCAGTTGAAACGTTTTCCAAGTGTTGCAGTTTATTATTTCAGCAATTACTTGCCATATGCCTGTAATTAATCTGACGACGAGTAACTACCAATGCACTAGTGGTATTGCTGGAGACATTTCCTACAATTCGACGTGCACTATTCAGTGTAAAGAAGGATATAAGCTCTCTGGAGAGAATTCAGGTCAATGCTTAGTCACAGGTGAATGGAGCAGATTAATAGGACATTGTGAAGGTACGCACACAAAATATAATTAAGGTAAGGGAGTCATGTAAAGTTAGTACATCTTACTTCTTTGACATGTTTAAATCCAATACATCGTTTGATTGTTATATATAATCATTATTTGCTTGGTAGCTTGGTATGGACGATGAACGCTTGAAAATATAATTAAGAACATTTTCTTCCACATTTGTTGCATTTTTTAATATCTTTGTTGCACATCTAGTCTACCTAACAACGTGTCTTTTGCACGTTCATTCCAGACCAATATATAATCAACTGCGCTTGTTTCATAATAATGTTTATCAATCATTGTACATAAGATATAACACTTTTTAGATACTTATATAGCCAAATATGTGCTAAAACAGGAGTTGCTTTTATCCGACATAAGCCGTGTTAAATCCGCGCGTCAAACAAATCTCATCATCAAACTTATCACTATTACAAATGCCGTACATTTTGTTGACCTTATTTAAATACGGACATCTCTCGACAGTTAACATTGGTTATTTCACCTTCTTGAAACGTGTAAACTATTCTAATATCAAGAGTATGGATAAAAGGAATATATGTTTCCCACTTTACTTCTATTTTGAAATCTAACAGAGGAAACTGAGATCTTTATTCGTTATTGAATTATTCATAAATGTTACGCCCTCGTAAATATATGTGGATGTTATGGACAAGATTCTATTCAAATCTAAGTGTATACAACTTTCTTTCAGCGATTTATTGCAAAAATCCTGAAATCGACTCAATGACGGGTACTTACCAGTGTATTTCTGGTTTTGCTGGAGATAATTCTTTTAATTCGATGTGTACTATTCATTGTAATGAGGGATATAAGCTCTCGGGAGAGAATTCAAGTCAGTGCCTAGAGACAGGTGAATGGAGCAGACATATTGGACATTGTGAAGGTACGCATAAAATACGTAACTACAGGAAAGCGTAATAAAGATAGAGAACATTAAGGTCACTGTATATGGAGTATGTGCAATGTGCATTGGACAATGTGAAAATATAAATGAAACGATAATAAGCTGAAAATTATACAAGTAAAAACTTTTCTTCATGATAATAATATTTATAGTCTTATTTGTTGTATACTCCCCATGTACCAATGTTTTAGCATTTATGTAGGTAACTAAACTTGTTGTACCCATGTTTCACAGCACTTATATATATATATATATATATATATATATATATATATATATATATATATATATATATATATATATATATATATATATATATATATATATATATGTACTATTGATATATTACGAGATATATGCAATTTCATCAAAGGGAAACTGGGCTTGCCGCGCTTCCTTTGATTGAACTCATTCTTTAATGTGCTATTCATGAATGTTACACTTTCATAAAATATGCAGATTTAATAACCAATGTTCTATTCGATTTTAAGTGTATGAAACATTTTTTCAGCGATTTATTGCCAAGTTCTTTAAACCGATCCGAAGTCAGTTACTTACCAGTGCATTCCGGGTATTGCTGGAGATAATTCTTTTAATACGATGTGTACTATTCATTGTCATGAGGGATATAAGCTCTCTGGAGAGAATTCCAGCCAGTGCCTAGAGACAGGTGAATGGAGCAGACATATAGGATATTGCGAAGGTACGTATACAATATATAACTACAGGGATAGTGTATTCAGGATAGAGATCAGTAAGGACATTTCTTAAGCATATGTATATGGGGTATGTACATTAGACCTTGGGAACGTGTAAATGAAATTATTTTAGCCTGAACATTACGGTTTACTTCAAACAAGCTCTTAATTATATAACTATAATAATATTTATAGTAGTGTTTGTTAAAAACATTCCATGCAAATGTGATTTATTTCCCATAGGTATCATTTACAACCAATCCTCTGCTGAACTATATATTCACTGACTGGTATATTAATGATATAGTATTCATACTGTGCATATAGTTTGCTTATATCACGTACTAGGGGTGTAAGGGTTTTTCATGGAGTGGTAGTACCTCTGGTGGGGGTAGCAGTCGTACTCCTTCGGTGTAGCTAGTCCATCTTTGGTCCCCACTTGGAGCTCAGCTTTCACCTGTGTCTCCAAGAAGCTGTAACATGCGCAGCGGCCACACCACGGGCAACGGCTTCGACTGGCCGGCTAAACCAGGCTGAGGGTAGCCGACTGGTCTCAAACCCTCGGTGAGTCAGGGCTTGTCACCCATAGCATGTGAAGACTGGACCCGGCGGACTGCGCGGAGGAACCAGCAGCTGATCAATGGGCAGGAAAGCGGACCCAGCAAAGCGACGAGGAGCGCTAAGAGCACGGAAAGACACACAAGGCGCCTTGGTCATCCACTGCATCCAGTCTCCATTCCAGCTGTCTTGACTACGTCTTGCCACTGGACAAAGTGGGGCCTGGACAAGAGAGTGAGGTTGACGCAGTGCAACTCTCCCTCACTTTAATCTAATTCACGCGCAAGTCATTTATGTCATCTCCCGTTCCTAAGTCCTGTGGCGATGGGCGAGCTGCGACGCGGCAGGTGTCAATGTACTGGCAGCCGTAGTGGCGGACCTGCACGCAGGAGGCTCAGGCCATAGGGTCGTCTTCCATTGACCTGAAGCAGAAATGGATTTCGGCAGCCGTCTGAGCGACTAAGCAGACCTCTTCAGGATAGCTCCGCTTACCTCCGTAGCCTGAGGAAGGGGCTGGAAAAGGTGCTCTACAAAACGTCTGCTTCAATTACCCCGACCAGCTGGAGGGAATCCCATTCTTGCGGTCGAAACACAAAGAAAACCCGAAAGGTTGCCCTTACTCTTGGTGCGTGGAACATACGCACTCTACTGGATCGTGCAGAGACTGACAGACCAGAGAGAAGAACTGCCCTGATTGCAAGAGAACTTGCTCTCTACATGGTAGAGATAGCAGCCCCGAGTGAAACTCGCTTGGCCGACGAGGGACAGTTGACTGAAGTTGGAGCTGGCTACACCTTTTTCTGGAGTGGACGTGGCACCGATGAACGTGGTGAGTCTGGAGTTGGCTTTGCAGTCCAGAGTCTGGTAAATAACTCTCCAACTTACCAAAGGGAATTATTGACCGGCTGATAATGCTGAAGCTATCCTTACCTGGAAAAAGGCAAGCCACACCCATTAGTGTTTATGCACTAACCATGACCAACTCAGAGGAAGCCAAAGACAAGTTTTCTACCTGGATTTGGAAGCTCTGATTGCTTCAGTATTAAAGTCGGACAAGCTGATCATTCTTGGTGGTTTTAAGGCCAGAGTTGGCGCGGACCACACCTCGTGGGAGGGAGTTATTGGTAGACACAGCATTAGCAACTGCAACATCAATAGACATATGCTCTTGAGGATGTGCGCAACATATGATCTCCTGATCATAAACACCGTCTTCCGTCTGCCCAACCGTAACAAAACAATTTGGATGCACTCACGGTCTAAGCACCGGCATCTGATCGACTACATCTTAGTCCGTAGGAGTGATAGGCAGGATGTCCGTGTGACCAATGCCATGTGTGGTGCTGACTGCTGGACAGACCACAGGCTACTGATATCCAAGATGAATCTTAGAGTTCAACCACCCAGACGTCCACAGGGAATTAAAGTCCCAAAGCTTCTCAACGTGTCCAGGCTGAAAGTCTGCAACACTGAGCAAGCTCTGTCTGAAGCTCTGACAAGCCAGCTAGAAACCACAGTCTTTAATACCAACGAGTTAGATCAATGCTGGGAGGCCTTCAAACAGCTGGTGTACTCTTCTGCATCTGAAACCCTTTGTGTCACTGCGCGAAAGCACCAGGACTGGTTCGACGAGAACTGTGAAGAAATTCGGTCCCTGCTAGAGGAGAAGCATCGTCTCCATCGTGCATACAGCATCGACCCCAAGTCTGCTGCAGAGAAAGATGCCTTCAGCAGAGTCCGCCAAGTTGTGCAGAAGAAACTGCGCGAGATGCAGGACACATGGCTGAGACGAAAAGCTGATGATATTCAGTCCTTTGCCGACAGACACGACATTAAGAATTTCTATAGTGCTCGTCGTGATGTTTATGGCCCAGTAACAACAGGCACTGCCCCACTCTTGAGCTCCGATGGCAGTACTCTCATATCTGAGAAGGAGAAGACTCTGGATCGCTGCGTGGAACACTTTGACGGTGTCCTTAACAGACCCTCTTCCATCAACGATGAAGCGATCAACCGTCTACCCCAGGTGGAGATCAACGAGAGATTGGCTGGCCCTCTAACAGTGCTGGAAACTCACAAAACCATTGAACTCCTGTCTAGTGGGAAAGCTTCAGGAGCAGACGCCATCCCAGCTGATATATACAAGTCTGGTGGGCCTAAGCTAGTGAAAAGATTAACATATTTGTTTTGTGGGATGTGGAAGCATAGACGCATACCCCAGGAATTCAAAGATGTATCCATCATCCACATTTACAAACGCAAAGGAAATCGTCAATCCTGTGACAACCGTAGAGGAATCGCTCTACTCTGCATTGCAGGCAAGGTCCTCGCCAGGCTACTGCTGAACAGACTCACAGAGCACCTTGATCATGGCCTACTGCCAGAAAGTAGTGTGGCTTCAGAAAGGAGAGAGGCACCATCGACATGATCTTTGATGCCATGCAGATGCAAGAAAAGTTTCAGGAACAAAATGCCCATCTATAGACCACCTTCGTGGGCTTGACTAAGGTATTCGACGCTGTCAGCCGGGAAGGCCTTTGGAAGATCATTGCCAAATTTGGATGTCCAAAAGTCTTCATTGATATGGTGAAGCAATTTCATGACGGCATGCTTGTCAGAGTCCAGGAACAGGGTAACTATTCCGAACCCTTTGCCGTTACGAATGGTGTGAAACAAGATTTTGTCTTAGCCCTCACTCTCTTTAGCCTCATGTTCTCCGCCATACTGATGGATGCTTCCAAGGACAGTGATGTGGGAGTCGGTCTCCGATACCGTCCTGATGGGAAATTGTTCAACCTGAGGAGGCTTCAAGCCAAAACCAAAGGCCAAGTTGAGAACATTCGCGACTTCCTGTTTGCAGATGACTGTGCCCTTAACACCAGCACGAAAGCAAGCATGCAATAGAGCATGGACCAATTTTCCACAGCGTGCACCAGCTTCGGACTCACCATCTACACCAGCAAGACCGAGGTTTTGCATCAGCCACCTCCTGAAAAAGATTACCTGAAACCATCCATCACTGTCAACGTCCAAATCTCACAAATATGGACAGGTTCACATACCTCGGCAGCACCCTCTCACAAGCAGTCCACTTAGACGATGAGGTCATCATCAAGATTGCCAAAGCCAGCATAGTATTTGGCAGGCTCCGTTCAAATGTCTGGGATAGGAGAGGCATCAAGCTCGCCACCAAACTTAAAGTCTACGCAGCAGTTATTCTCCCCACCCTTCTCTATGCTTGCGAGAGGGGGACTGTGTATTGCCGCCATGCAAAAAAACTGAACCACTTCCACCTGAACTCCCTGATAAAATTGCTGAAGATCAGATGGCAGGACAGGGTACCGAGCACAGAGGTGCTTACTCGGGCCGACATGACAAGCATCCACACCATGTTGTGCACGGCACAACTCCAATGGGATTGCCATGTTCTCCGCATGCCGGAAGAACGCCTACCCAAGAAGGTGTTCTATGGAGAGCTACAGCAAGGCAAGAGATCTCACGGTGGTCAAAAGAAGAGGTACAAGGACACTCTCAAGGCCTCGCTGAAGAACTTTGTCATTGACTCTGACAGCTGGGAGAGTATCGCTGCTGATTGATCTGCTTGGCGCGGTCAAATCAATGCTGGTGCGGCAGCCTTTGAGCAGAAAAGACTCGTGGACGCAGCTGAACAACGTGCTCTGCGCAAATCCAGGAACAGCAGTTCCGCATCTCCAAGTTAGCAACCTGTACATCCATGTCCCCACTGCAACAGACTATTCCGGGCCCGGATTGGACTGATCAGTCATCTCCGGACCCCCCCCCCCCCAGTGAATTAAATGATATAAATTGTCCTCATCGACACGGATGGACGAATGTCATCATCATCATCATCATCATCATCATCATCATCATCAAGTACAAATACACATATATTTGTCTCAAAGTTAATATTAACTAAAAGAAACAGTATTGATGGCATAAATCTTTACATCCATGCACAATGTGTCCATTCCAAAATGAAGTTCAGCGGCTATTGCAGCTGTTTATAATCCTCTTTGCAAATGAATTCTTTGTTTCTGTTCGTTCTTTTTTTTAAGTTTGTATTTACTTCCGTATTTGGTTAAATAAATAAATGAAACACATATGAGCTAAACATAAAAGTTGGTTTAAATAAAAAAGTAGATCACTATAAGAACTGTTTGTTGAGCCTCTCGAATACTAAATGTGCAGATATTCAGTCAGTGGCCATACTATTTAAGTGAGTGGGACATATAGTCTAAGCGAAATGTCGATACAACAAGAGGTAATTTAAACATTTAAATATATGTCATTTTAATGCTTTTATTAACATTACTATCCACCAAAAGACATTCATATTTAAGCATGTTTTATTAAACCTTATCTCAGGTTAATAAAACGAAATAAAACAAAGCCTGAAATCGATTTCACAATATGTGTGTCTCCTAGCATAGACATGTAGCACACGGTCTCCAAAGGCTAATACATCTTTATAGGCGAACAAAGTATATAAATCCCATGAAAACTGTTCACATACCATTACGAGCACTAACTGCTCTGGAGGTTATTTGTTGTGATTTCAAGCTCATTCTGCCCAAAGTGTTTTTTGTCTCTTACTCGACAGATTTCAACTTCTGCTGCATGGTAAATGACGGAGATAGAGAGGGAGATGGAAAGAAAGAGATTACTTTCTGAAGTAAATAATAACTAATATATAGAAATTCATCACTAATCTAACTAGTATAAAAGCCCGCTCTAGAAACCATATTTATATGTTTATTGGTAGTATTTTTGCGCCAAGGCAGATCGCAATTTGATATACCAAAGTTATTGCTGTATTAAATTGCTTTATATCAGCACTTTAAAAGCAATGTTGTTTTAATGTGTACCGTATATACATGTATATATGACAACATACACTAACTAGCTCATTGCAGCTGTAACAAAATACCGATACATATACTGCTTATCAGGATTTTCACTGTAAAGACAAAAGGTCTATATTAAGGTCTGTAGATACATTGTATAGGTTATTGCATTTGTGGGAATTATGAATGATTTTTTTTTTCTTCTGAGCTATACTGCACGATGTTAGATGTGTAGTCTAACTCAGAAAAAATAATGAGTTCGTATTTTCCACACACATTTAGTAGTCTTTGTATTATATACTGATATTTGCTTTTGTACCTAAGGCTGAATGATAAAATGATTGCTTCAAGAAACATAGTGATTGAATTTCTGCTATATTCCAAAGTAAATATATAAGCGTGGTTAAATAAAAAAAGTGAAACACTATTTATGGGCGTATAGTACTATTTTATTCTGTCGATACAACTAAAGTCTGCTTTTACAGCTGTGATGGGTTGGAGTTATTATCTGAATCAATTCCGTGCCATGTACACGTGGGTCTAGTGACTGACCTTGATGCAGGCGCATGAGTTAGTGTCATGTCATTGATAGTTTGGAATCATAGTGTTGGAGAATATGAAATTTTTCCAATTTAAACACTGAATATGATACGAAATTATATATTGTGTATTATGGATTATTAAATTCATTTTGTTTTAGAAGTACATTTTCCATCCGAATGGAGTGTGGCATTTATTGGAAATGTAGTATAAATTGCAGTACAATTTTGCGTATCATATCATATCAGCATATTAACTTAATACAAATTATTATACGGCCACAAAACAGTGTATATTTTCCTTTGCAATTACAGATCTATAGAAAGATGCTTACCAGACATTTACGTATAAAAAACATTATCTCTGTTATGTAGGAGTGTTAAACCACATGAGTTGAAATCTGACTAAAGGCGTGAATATTTTAATTATAATTATAGTCGTGTTGCTTCTCTTGTCTAATCGTAGAAATAAAATGTATCAGTAAAGTACATTGTCGGCAAGATTTACTATTCCTAATCATGCTGCAGAAAAATCTAGCAGATTTGTAAACTTTACTTTTCTTATCTCGGTTTGGTTCTCTTAGTCCTGTTGCCTCATTCGTTGTTAAGGGCAAAAACCTTTGTTGTCTTCTGCTGTGGCTGATGTAGTTGTTTTACACTTAGACCAAAAGAACAACAGAGACATAACAAAAAGAACTTCGCTCATCAAACGACGTAATTTCTCTCCAACCTTGATAATCATATTAAACAAACCATTTTAGTAGAGATAGACACACACGTGCGAAGTCTAGCTATTTGTTAGAACTGACAAATGAAAGCATATCTTATAACCACCGAACGTCTATGACCATATGCGTTGATCACATTAATAAACTTTTTTCATCCTCTCTGTTGGGCCTTAGAACACCATTATCGTTATTAAACTCATTATGGCGTACTGATAACTTGCACATTGGGGTACAAGGAGGCCGTTAAGAACACAGACACATCACATGGAGAGATATCTACAAAACACAAGATTGTGAAATAAATTTAGAATATTTTGAGTTTGGTGTGGAACAGACAAGGACAAGGGAGAACCTACGAAACGCAAGCAATGAATAACCAAGAATGTATGCTAACCGTGAGTTTCCTTTATAGGAGTTCATTATTTACATATCCTATAAGACCAATCATCCCAATGTTTCTTGTGACCTAAGCAACATTCTACTTTGCGGTTGTAACCCATATAAATACACCCCGTCCAAATGAGTAACGGATTTTTGCAGGCACATGTTGGGCCAAGAAAACTGAGCACCTTAAAGGAATAAGGCTGCTAAAACAGACTTGTCCATCTTGAGAAGTTATCTTTGTCAGGAACGCACTGAAAACACTACTCCAGACATACAGGCTATACATATCACTGGTCACACATATCCAAACTCTCTCAACAATTACCGTACATTTGACAACATACATACATATGTGTCAAACCTGCTTTATGCAAATGAAATATCCCTCCCTTACAGAGTGGATTGTTCATCAGTTCACACGCTATTCCACAAGATTTACCTGCAGCCTATCTTTGCACTTGTAATAGCAACAATATCGCATTTTTTAGGGTAGAAAACATACATTTCCAAGAAACTTACTAAGTAAATATCTCCTAACATGGCGCAGGTTGCTATTGTATTTGAGAGTCTTTGATACGTGGTTGTTATTTTACAACTAATGTTAGTAGCAATATCATTATGTTACATACAGTTTCACTTCTTTCAAAACAAAGGTGAGTTATCTATGAAAGTGGAACAGATCTCTAATGCTCCATGAATTATCGAATACGTATGCATCGTACTACATTCATTACACATTTTGTTAGAGATGTGTACCCAGTATCAAATCATTGGCTTCCACATTACATTCCCAAACTAGAACAGATTAAATTAAAATGTTATAATATGAATTACTTATTACTATTTTCGTACAACATTCATTGATTAAATATGATAATACAGTAATAATATCAAGTGTGGCATGTTTCTATATTGTCATGCGTAGAACTTGTGTACCTAGGGCCGGCATGCCACCCCAATGCGCTCATTAAACGTATTTGTATTGATGCGCAGTGTTGTCAAACTCTAGCACGCGGATCATGACAATCAGGGTGCAATACTTAAAACGAATAATAATTGTAACTTGTTTTGCTTTTATTTTCTTTCTAAAGGCGGCCAGGTACAGATAGATTCTACTTAGATAATTATTTAAGGTTTCAAAAACAGTATAAGACCAGTGAAAGTTAATAAGCAATAATTGTACACGATGGATACTCTGTGTGTGTGTGTGTGTGTGTGTGTGTGTGTGTGTGTGTGTGTGATCTGGTAATTATATTGCAAAAGTGCCGTTTATCATTTGAATAGAAAAATGGGTGAGAAACATAATCCGTGTTGGAGTTTGAACTGAGACAAAGAAATGCCAGACGTGGATTTACATTTTTTATCTACCAACTAGACATAACTTCGTGGCAAGAAAAAGAAGGTAACTCCTTGACTGCAATTAACATGTCTTGGTGGAAAACCAAACCTAGATTCTATTAATCTATGTTAAAAGCTCTGTGTACAAAATCTGTTATAGAAACACAGAAAAATGGTGAACCCCAATCTAATGTCGCCGGCATCGCAGGAGGAGTGACAGCTGCAGTTTGTTTTGTTACAATTGGGGTAATTATCGCCTTTATCTTCTACAAAAGGTAAGTTACGCTTCTACATCTATTCATCCATCAATCTTTACATACATACATACATACATACATACATACATACATACATACATACGTACATACATACGTATATACATAAGTATATGCATACGTATATACATGCATACATACATTCATATATACACACATACGTCGATACATACATCGATACATCCATTTACATAGATACTTATATACATACATACATGCATACATGCATACGCACACATACATACATACATACATACATACATACATACATACATGCATACATACATATACACATGCATACATCGGCATACATGCATACGCACATACATACATACATACATACATACATACATACATACATAACATATATACATCCTTGTATGTATGCGTGTATCTATGTATGTATCGATGTATGTATCGATGTATGTATGTATGTTTCGATGTATGTCGGACTATTTTCCTATATTATTGATACCTGTGTGTATTTCTTTAATCATAGCTGGATTTGCAGGATTCCCTACTTTCCATATCCGCTATCATCTGCGAATTGCGATAGGTCGAGTTCCGTGGGGTCAATCGATTTTTTATGTCTTTGGTCATAATGTTGAACAGGGTCGGGATGATGAACGTTCCTTGGCATGATAAGTTTTCTAGCATACATTATGCAGAATACACTCTTCATTCGGTACTTGAATTTTCCTATTGGTTAGGTAGCTTGCTATCCACTTGTGAATTTCCCTTCTTATGCCACTTTGTTCAAGTTTAAAATCAGCCCTTTTGTCCACATTAGGTCATATGCCTTTTCCATGTTGAGTGATGTTGCCCTGGCATACCTGTATTGTTTCTTTTCTTTTCTTTTTTTTTTTTTCTTTGGTCAAATGCTAGATTAACCAGTTCGTCGATTGTGTTACGTATGTTACGGAATCTGCGTGATATTAAGCCCTTACATTGTAGGAAATAATTTTAATGAGTTACTTATCATGGTTTCCATAATTTATTCCGTATGTTGTTTGTCAGGGATATATGTTTTTTTTAATGCTAATGTATCAGTTTTTTTTCCCCCGCTTTAGGGATTGGTATTAAAATCTCTTGTTTCCATCTGTTTGATATTTTTAATGTATCCCAGAGTCTGTTAATTAGGATTACCGCTGTTTCCCTTAGGTTGTTTGATAGGCGTTTATATAGTTCATATCCGATTGCTTCTTCTCCGCGTGATGTTATTTTCTTGCTTCGTTGGTCCTTCATATTAGTAGCATATTCAACACAAGCTCAGCCCCACCATGGTCAAAAGTGAGCGATTTTACAAATGCACAATGCAAATTTGCGACATAACAACCAACGACAAGCTGAAAGACGAGAAAGTCAAACTTGCCAAAATTATTCCTGTAATGTCATTAATAACTTTCATAGTTTGAACAGGGATAGAACAGTTAGTGTTCATGAAAGTCACGGGGAAAATGTAAAATGTTTCCATATTCTTGTAGCACTACTATGTGGAAGAAAGTGAATCTGCTTTGACATCATACTTTCCATTAATTTCCTTACAAATTAGTTAAAAGAAACATTTGTTCTTTACTCAGATAATTCAACTCATTTAAATTTAGTTTGACTTCGCTTTATTTTAATGCATAACAACAATATTTATGTACGATTTTGATGAAAACTTCATACATGATGACATGAAAATAGAAATATTGGTGCAAAGTATCATATAAAATTAAGGTGTTGTTCTACAAATTCGGATTTGCATAGGGTTAGATTTAGCAGGAAAAGACTTTCCCAGGTTTTCCTCATTATATATCCTGGCTATATAAAATATACCACATATCTCATGTATTGTTAACGTAACTATAAATTCCCTTTACATACATACATACTTAAGTACGTACGTAGATACATACATACATACATGCATACATACATACATACATACATACATACATGCAACAAAATCACATCATTTCTACCATTTGGTGTGCCTGAAGGATGTTACTCGCCAGTGATTAAAACGATATTCCAAAGCTTGCTTGTGAAGTTTTTATTCCACACATTTTGCCAAGTATATATAACATTGTTACTTTTATTATCACATTTGAGTCTATATATGGAACTTGCCCATTTGTCGACTGGCGATTGCAATTCAGTTTGGGTTGCTTTTCTATTGTTCACTACTCCTAATGACAAAATGAATATGCTTTGGCAGCTACTCTATAAAATAGCGATATATGCTCAGAGAGGTGTTTTCAACTACCTGTTACGACTCTCAAGAGACCTTGACGTTACCCATGTTGTATTTCTTGCATTCGTATGTGTTTAAGTGCAGGGTGATGTTGTATCGATAATTCTCAGTTTGTCGAACACAGGCATAATCAACTTGATTGGACATTGTAGATTCGTTACTAACTGGATCGCATACGTGGTACCGTATGACATTTTTATATTTTGACACGAACTGTTTTAACACCAACTGAAATTTCTAATCATTTTACCTGGGACGGTTTGCAACCGCTGTTATGCTCAACACTACCATTATAAACTCAGCTGGAGTGTACGGAATGTACGTAGACATTTTGTTCTTGAAGTACTGCATGCAGGTTCACCTACACCACCTCCCCTTATATAGTTGACATTTTTACCTACAGAGTTCGCACAATAGAATGTGAAATATCTGTAAACATTTATACAGCGCAGGGATCCGACACTGCCTTAATGTGGATCTGACCTGGTTTACCACCAAATAGGATCTGACTGAGTTTACCAGCCGGGTTGTTACTGAGTTCATCCCAGGCTAGCGTTTAGTTTTCCAAGAAATTTAAAGGAGGTGTTATTTTTTTGTTGTTGTAGACGTTCGAAGTCTCGATGAACATTCCCGAAATCAATAAAATCCGGGAACTCTGAGTCTCTGGCATCTTGTTGTTTGTAACAAAGACTACATTGATTTTTCCGAAGTTCTGGCGAAACATTACGTGGATGCAATGATTGCAGATATGCCCTTACCACAAGGCGTAGTAACTACATTGGACGTATTCAGAAGAATTTTAACTAAACAAAAGTCTGAAAAAAGGGTGATAGCATAGCACATGCTCGACTTATGTTCACTACTGAACTTAATCATCATTCCTTAAAGGTATGTGAGTCAAGATCGTATATGTACCTGTGGAATGTAAAATCAAAAGTAGTAAATAACCCACTGCATAGTTGATTAATAACACGTATTATAGAGGACAAAGACTAAATCAAATTCAATATATACTTCATCGTTATCATTAATTGCCGGGGACGAAATCCAGTTCGAAGCATTCAATGTCCATCCATTTACGTACTAAACGATTCTGTTAAAGTTTCACTATTGTATATAAGTGATTGATTCTAATCGCGGTGACTAGGCTGTGGGATTTCCCGAGACGATGGACTGGTTCACAGGATATGCTAATATCAATGATTTGCTTCCACTTTTCGACGAATGTCTGCGAGAAAACGATGTTCACCATCTCTCGTATACACTGAAACACAATCTAAGAGGAATCACCAGCTGAAACCACCCTGTGCCAACACAAAATCGAAACCAGCCAAGATTCATTGGATTAGTACTGGAAAAGTCACAGTCACACACTATACAGCCAAGGATAGAAGCATTTGAGATTGTTTCTACAACGACTAAGTTTAATTCATCAACAAATCCACCCCAGTTACATTCACTGTTGATTATAATGCACCAACATTGGCTCAAAAAAGAAGCGAAAAAAACCATGGCTGTTATTTAACAGGTGTAACCCAGTTCCTGAGTGAAGACGAGAACTATGATTTCAGACACCATTCAGTGGTGTAATCAGTATGGGTCTAAATGAACGAACAATCGCCTGAGAATTAAATATGCCGCAAGTCAATAGCTTACGCGATTGTATTGCAGATGTAGCAGTGAGAAAGGATCATTGGGTAGAAGTGCTTGTGCATGTTGCTCGTGAAACGGGTAATATTGTCGAAAACAATGCAAGCAACACTTACTCAACTCGAAATGATATATATATATATATATATATATATATATATATATATATATATATATATATATATATATATATATATATATAGATAGATAGATAGATAGATAGATAGAAAGATATAGATATATATATATATAGACAGATAGATAAATGTTAGATAGATAGACAGACAGACAGATACATATATAGATAGATAGATCGACTGAAAGACAGACAAAGAGACAGGTTGTTATGTATATTTAAAATGTATTGTTTGTTTGCTTTTTAGTAGTTTTCTATATCAATATGTGATATGGATAATTGATGTGTGGACTTGACTTTGTCCAAAATCAACTTCAATTTCTACTTGACCTGAATTGATGATTTGTTCTAATTGGGTAAACAACTAATACATAGTAAATAGTTTCCTATGAGTATTGGGTGACTATTAGGATTCTTATCTTGACTTTAGTCAATGACATTGTGTTTTCCACATTGTTTCTAATTATAATTAAAATTTTGTCTTGTAAACATTGGGAGCCCCCTAGAAGATTATTGTTTACTAGGTAATAGTTTGTGTCGGAAATGCTAATTGTGATATGAGGTCAAGTAAAAAAACTATATAATCTTGTTTTAATCTAGAAATTATTTATTATCGATTTAAGATATGAGCAGAATCAATTATTATTGTTGTGTCCAGTAGTTTATTGGGGCTGGAGTTTCATTTATTCATTCTTTATTTTGACTGGAAATTGAAAGTGTTTATCTTAAAATTAGAGACTGACTTATAGTGAGATTTGAAATAAAGATATAATCTTAGCAGGTATTATTGTGATCAAGCAAAAGACTGTTGGTACATCACCACCAAAATGGCCTCCACCGGCATATAAAAACTTCCACCGTTGGATTTAACTTGGATTTCTTCTAATGTTTATTCATGAGGACTTGTAATTCTGCAATTCTAGATTATTTGGGACTTAATCCGCAATATCCTAAGCTCCTTTCATTTACATTTTCAATTTGTAATCTGGGGAAATAAATTATTGGTTGAAATATTGTTTCTCACAATTTTCTATTACTTATTTTAAGAATTATATATATATATATATATATATATATATATATATATATATATATATATATATATATATATATATATATTCAATGTTTATTAATAAGAAGATCCAGAGGACCGGAAAAGAAAATTATTGAACCTAAACTGAACGAAATGCAAAGTTTGTCAGAAGTGAAGGAACAAACAGAGAATGTAATTTTAGATAAGTCTATTTATGGTAAGTCGATATATAAATCATGTAATACGTACACAAATAGACAATGCTATTTTTAGTAATCATATGTAATAATTTTCCAAAAATTGCAACGATAAAAAGCTGTCAATAAATTTAATTGTGCTTCGATATTCTGAAAAGCAGCTTTTTTTCTATATAACGTGACATAAACATGCGATAATTAACAAAGTATATTCTGTATTATATCTGACAATGTATTTTGTACACAAGTTGCAGATCTTAATCTATTAATAAATTTTGGTGGCAATAATGCTTTCATTTTGCGAGGAAGGACGCCCTCACAAAGAAATAAGATACGCCTTAAACGACAGCTGCGCTTCTTTTCTTTCATCGAATGGTTCCTTAAATGAAGGGGGGGGGGGGGTTTCCTAACTAAAACATATAATGATTATTTTCAGGTACCTGCTAATTAACTTTTAAGCTGCTAGAAAGGCCAAATCATATTTGTTAGCTAACAAATTACCCGTTTTCGTTAAAGGTGGGCTGGCAAATTTCAAAATCAATCTAACAAAGTTTTGATTTCCTACCGAAATAGGTTAATGGTCCTTGATTTCTCATTTTCTAGAAAATTACTAATTTTCCGACAAGTTAACCATTTTAAATATTCCAGCTCAACCCAAGAGTAAACATGCCCAAAGAAAGGATCAAGAATGCAACGAATTGAAAAATATATACATGAATAGTAATGACAGCTCGAAGGAATACTACTCCTTTATGCCACAGAAAGTGACAGATAAGCACTCAGTCAGCGTGAAAGATTTATCTTCTTTTTTTTTGCACCGAAAGATGCAACCGAATTTGTATGAAGATGAATACAACGTAAGTATATTCAGCAAAGGTGCATATACCTAGTTAGTCAGTTCACTAGAATATGTTGCATCTTGATCAATGCAATAAACGGAAGAAATCAACGGGATGTTCAACTATTTCAGTCACTTATTTCACTACATCACAGTCACTTCAGTAATTGGTAGAGTGTTTTTTCGGTATGAATTTCACACAGGCTGCACAAGATATGATAGTAATCCTGTCTACATTATTAAGGCACATGCAAGATGCAAACACTAAAACTGAAACCTGTTTGTTTACACGTTTTCTGAGTGCACTGAATGTTGCCTTTATTCTTCATTTGTAATATAAATAGGATTTGCATATTGGTTTTAATATGTCCCTTTGACTATAAATATACGCTCTAAGGAGCAAAGCTGAAATGCAAAATAAGATGCATCTAGTTGCATATTGACTTTCAGAAATTTCCTGATGGGCTGACAAAATCACACTTGGTGGCACTTCTACCGGAAAACCGATCGAAGAATCGTTACAAAAACATCTACCCATGTATGTATAGTATAGGCTGATCTACTAAATATGTTCATTTCGCATTACGTGAAACAGAAAAAAACAAAGATTCAGATCCACTCATCCCTCTGTGTGTGTGTGTGTATATATATATATATATATATATATATATATATATATATATATATATATATATATCCACCATTTGCGTACGTTATAATTTTGCGTTTTATTATTATTTTGGAAACTAGCAGAAAAAATCCATTTATAGCATATAGTCTAAAGTTCATAGTTTCTTATTTATTTTGAAAGAAGATTCTTCTACGAACTTCGAAGACTAGAGGAAATGTTACATGATGACACCCTTTTTCAAGATTTTATAATCTATATAACAGGTGGCGGAATGACCTAGAAAAACCGCCATGAGCCAAATTCTGGCAGTGATTTGTAATGGCGAGCGGTTTAGTCCAAACCGCCACCTAGGGAACCTATGTATATATATGCAGCTAAATTTGCAGCTTTGGATGAATCTTACTAGTGTTTTGTTAGATAAGGTGTGCATATCGTTAGGCTGAAACAAACTTCTAAAAAATTTGTCAGAGATATGTCCCGTTTATGCAGTGGCGCAAGTAAACCGGTATGGTCACTTACGCCATACCAGTGGGAAGTTTATTACCATTTTAATTGTACTCTTTGTGTTCACATTTTCTTTCGATACAGTTGATTGTTCTAAAGATGTCAGACGCTAAAGCATCATACAGCTTAGAACGTGGCTTCTGAGATATTCCCCCCACCAAAAAAAAAATTATCAACATAATAAACATTATCTTTGCATATGGGGTATTATTGCCACTTGACAAACGACAGTTCTTACAATAGTGCTGGAGATCTCCATGTTGTAAGGACGTATTTTAGGTTGATAAATCATGGTGAGATTAATATCATAATTATAATGATACTCATATATTTGTTACATGTGTATTGCATTGCAGATATATACTATATACTATTATCATATTGTTATGGCCGTTTCTTATTTACAGACGATGATACAAGGGTGAAGCTGAAAATATGGGATCCTTCGAATGAAAACGATTATATCAATGCATGTTATGTAAACGTAGGTGATTTTCTTTTAACCGTGCAGTCATTGAGGAATTTAACTTTCTTCATTTGCAACAATGGAAATTAGTTTTACAACCGCTGTAAATAATCTAACAAAATCATTAAAAGCTTGAATATGAGATTTTTACTTTACATAAATAAATATGTAACTTCTGCACTGAGAAATAAAAACTCTCTCAATGTATTTTTGCTGAGGTGGGTGAGTCATCAACTACAAACTATTAAATAACTATCGATTTCTTTAACGCACGTGTGTATGACTTGAAAAGCAAGAACTGTAGAAACAATTTGTTTCCCATTTGTTTATAAGCTATGCTTAACATTTGGAGCACAGTATGATTTGTTCTTTCATCGGTATTATTTAGTATCGAAGGGTATTGTCAGTTTGAGTGTTTTGCCTGCTTCCCCCTTTGGAACCTCATCCACCGGCATGACCTCTAACCCTATGACATGGCTAGCAAGCTACATACAAGGTGCAACCAGTGAATAATTAATCCACGAAAGTGAAGATTGTTTCACACGACGTTTAGTCTCCATCAATGGACTTTCTTATCTGTGCTCGGAAGTTTTCGGTGAATATCCATTTCCCCCAGCAAAATGTCGCGAACTCAAAAATGATAACTGTTTTGTCCTCGACAGCCACTGAATACAGGTCGATAATCGTGCTGAGACTTCTTTGTGCCCCTGCGAATAGTTCTAAATAGACACGTACTCGTGAATGCAATCGTATTAAAATTAATTTGGTAGCACCCTCAGAGAGTCCGGATCTTATTGATATAGCCCCAGTATTAATTCCGATTGATACACCTAAGATTGCAGCTGTGTGTTGTGATTCCAGCCAACCAAGAAAAACAGTTGCTGCTACAGCAGGACCACAAATAGCATCTACCACCAAACAAACGCTTTTGTGTTTCAAGATTTACGCTGTTCTCTTGACGATTTCGTCTCGCAGCTCTTGATCCACTTTGATTATTTTCTTACGCTGGTAATATTGACGTTCCATCGTAGTTTTTCAATTATTCATACAATCGCCTAGTAAACGTGCACCACTGGCAGAACCAGTCAGGTGCAATACGCACACACAGTTCTAATCAGTTATTTGTTTACTGTTGCAATTGTCATACAATTATAGAAAATCTCCTCCTGGAGAATACTGAAATCGTCAGCGTTTTGTTGGTCTAGCTCCCATTTCAAATTAAACACACCGATTCCGCCAGTATGTGAAGATCGTCTTTGCCATTGACTGTCCCCCGAACAAATGCGTCCTTCCTGAATAACGTTGGAGATCTAGCTTGTTTTAACAGAATCAATATTCGTGCATAATATTCATTGTGAACGTAACCGGTTGGATACCACTTCGCCACTAGAGAAACAATCCCTGAGTGTTTTCACGCCCGGTGGCACTGACAGCGTTTGAGCGTTTCGCGTGCGCGTGAAATAATTCTAAGCTAATCTCAAGTCAGTAGTGGTACATTATGTTGATTCCAAGGGACAATTACTACTTGATCATTAACACAATTATGTTATTGAGTATCCGACGGTTTACCTCCACACTGAAGCAGCTAATCATTGACAAGTGGAACAAACGTGTTGTCAACATTAGCATCTACTGTCAATTGGTCTAATACCCCGTCGGTAAATTCCAAAACATCCTGACCCCAGTCAGAATCCATTACGTATATAAAATTATAAACCTTATTTTAAACTCCAATGACAAAGAAGTTTATGTCCCCGTTCGGACAGATGTGAAGTCTTTGGACCTGAAATTTCATCTCCGGTGACTAATGATGCTGACAGTGCAGCTCTGTAGGAATTTACAATATTAATGGCCAGCTTGTCAACGAGTGATTTATCGGGGTCATAATCTAAAAGCCTAATTATTATTAATCAACATTACAGTTTCACCCCACGCTTATTTAATTCCTCCCCGTTAAACAAGTATGATTCGGATTTAAAGATATGACATTTTGGACTAGTAAAGGCAGTTTCATAAAGAAAATGGAAAATATTTCAGCAGTTTACTAAGACTTCTTCGTCAGATGATTCCTGTCCTTCTTTGATTTCTATTGCGGTAAGTTCGCCCCAAGAAGATATTACACGTGCGATTTTTGAATCCATGTGTTTTTACCACAGCCTCATCTACATCTATACAAGTTTTGATAAACGCAACCCACACACCATAGTCTGTGATTTCCCCGTCTTCATTTATCACAGCTAGATTTTGCGACAGCACCTTTTAACTTGACAACAATATCTCGAATGTCCATGTTTGTCGTTTTAAGTTGACCAGATTGGTCTTCAAAAATCACAAACATTAGGATCAACACCAGCAACAACACGACTAGCAAACTCAGTTAAATTCTCTTTGGTAGCAAGCCTGCTCAGATCCAGATCGGCACCATATCGTCGAATCTGAGTCACCTTAAGATTGACAATAGCGGTTTCGCGAGTAAATCAAGATTGGTCAACGACCTGATCTTCTGCGGGTTATACCTGGTAGTCGATGGTATTCGATGACTTGTTCCTGGTAATCGAAGGTCTTTTCCTTCATATACGATCACCAACAGTCTTTAACAGCGACATTACTGATGCAGTTTCGACAGCCACTAACGCCACTGTCTTTTGCTGCTAACAACGCTGGGATCGCTGCAAGAAATACAAATATTCCGCCAGCTATTGCATTTGCAGCTCATCAGATTAGGACTATTTTAATGTCACCGAGGAGTTATTGTGTTTGGCTGCATCATGCTGAGGTACGTTTAGATCGAACACACAAGGTCATTTCGATCAATTTTGCAGGAGAAAATTTTAATGTAAATCTGCAATCATTTTTAATTGCGTTCTTATTTTTGATAGTTGATTTTCACTTAGGGGGACCTTCACTTAATATTCTTCATTAATGGTTGCACCCTCCGCAGCCTGCATAGCTTCTGTCGATGGTAGTGTAACTGGAACCTTTTTCGATCGAGTCAGAAATTGTCGTTGTATATCTCAAAGCGATTGAATCACCTGTCATCCCACCTACCACAGGAATTTTGATGCACTAACTATTCACATTCGAACTTGATTGGCGATTTATGCAGCGCTCGAGATCAAAGCCCCGAGCACTTTTGACGTGTCTGTGAATAATCCAGGAACAACGTCACCGAAGCTAGTTCCATATTATGTCGTGTAAACGGGTTTTCGTGCGTTAACAACGCCCACGGGTCTAATATGTCAGGCCGACCTCTAATGTACACTTGTGTCGTAAATATTTATCTCAGCAGATCAACATTGTGCCCGTCTTGATCCGCTAGGTTTGAAATATGTACTCACTGATGCAAGTGCGATCTCCAGTGTGCCTGATTCACTAACGGTTACAGGCGCAGAAAACGTCGCACTAAATTCCATTTTCGTTTATGAGATTGAGATCATCGAGGTAATGCTTTGGGTTCTATTTACGAAACCCCGTTTCACCGCAAAATATCTGTAACGTAAAACACGAATTATTTCCCGATAAAACGTCTTACCTTGGATGCAAGGAGCTGGACATTATCAAAAATATTCTACCGTAAGACTGAATATTGGACTGGTGAAGCCGCGGTGGTAAAGCTAGCAAGTGAAGCAAAGTTCGCTCATGAGTTTGTTCAAATATGATTGACCAAACAAGTGCTGAGGCATGTTTACTTTCCAGTACCAATACTTGGCTTGGCTTGATGTCCAAATACCCACTGAGTTCCATCCGGCTGATATCATATTTCTTAAACTCGACTGTGTCCCTGATTGACAAGGTAGATTACACACCTACAAGTACGAGCTAATCTTAGTCGATGATGCCAGCAGAGACGAATAAGCTGAGTCGTAAACCTCAAAAGATTCCGCAAGTGTTTAATATATACTCGAACACACCTATGCGCGCGGACCACTCACATGGCCACGAGTATTATAAGCGGATTCTGATAAGGAATGTATTGGATCTGTTGCTGTTTTTTATCTGTTTTGATGCGCAAGTGGTGATTCCGTCGGGGATTATCCATCACCTGGTATCAAGCGGTGACAAACTTACCTTAGGATATCGGTAACTACCCATGTGCTATTTTTGCCACAGTGTATTATTTGCGGTGTGTACAAAAATGCACGTTGGTTTCGATGACATTCCACATGCAGTTCATGCTTGAGATCATTGTGCACAATTACGCGTGTGCCTCCGTTCGATAACTTTCTATTACCAGAGACGTGTAGTCCGACCACTTTTGAATACATTTTAGGTTGCAGTCCCACATACTCTTCGACTGACTTACCCAAGCACTCATCTTTGAACTTCCAAACAAAGTTGGTATTAATGTAAATAATGGTTGTTATTTCGGATAATCGCTGATATCAAAATCGTTTACAAAACATGGTTGTGCCATGTATGCGTACACATCATTCGTTGTGATATGCACGAGCAGCGAGTCAATGTCAGTGTACAGCATACTGACCCAATCCTGTTAAAATAGTTTAATATTGTGATAGTGAAACATGTATGTTAACAACTTGGACTAGTCCTACACGGACGAGCTAACGTAGATTGTTTGGGGTTATTTGAGCTTGAGTTTATATTTCTTACTGTGAACGGTCAGCAAACCCACCGTCAAAGACATTTTAGATTTCCACGGCTGGGTCAGCGATGAGCCTTTAAAGATTGCTTTGTTAATTTCCATAGATAGGATTTACTCATAGTCGTTTATGCAGATTATCCATGGTTTTACCGAACACAGTATTGTTCATGGGTTAGAACAAGTCCTTCTCAAACTCGTTTGTGCCGTTCGTTCTCAGATCCGTATTCATCTGGATATAAGTGCCAGTCAAGCGTGCTGTAGAAATTCAAGCACTCGAAGGATCTTGGTTACACGCATTCCCAATCGCAGAGGCAACTGCTGATTTCACTCTTCCGGTACATAATTGTGTTTGGTCTGGTGGATTCTGTGTATTTAAGTCCGATTTAATCAACTTTCTCGCACTGATAATGGGGCAACTACGTACCAGAATATGTCAACGCTTCTGGGACCAGCAGATAGTCGTTGTGTAAAGCATGTAAATGTTCAGCTTATTGTATATCCACTTCAAGAAAGTATTTGTGGCCGCTGTTGATGTTGTAGCCGTTTATATTTTTGAGCGTCAGTGTATGTCGGATCATTCTAGTGAAAACCACCAACCGGCAACAATTGCATTATTGCCTTTTCGATTAAGATTATTTTACACCAGATACATGATGTAACTGTTAGAGGCATCTGGGACATATTTGTCCTCGTCTGGGTTGCAGGTGCGAGCATATATATGATTCACCATCAAAATCCTGTCAGGAAGAGAGCACACAATAAATAGATGTTGGTCAATGTCGGTGGGCTATTCCAACTCGAATTTGGTGTTGGGCAACAACTCATAAGATGACATTGCTGGTGATGAAAAGCAATAGAGCTTATGCACTTCCTGGCTGTGTCACGAAATGTCTCAAACATATCAGCGGGAAAGAACACATCAACACACATGTATAGATCGTGATAGTCACCCATAGTTGTGCGTTCAAAAACGGGCCAAACTTTGCTTTTGTTGTTGTAATATTTTCTGAGATACCTTCGCAGTATAATGAATTATAAAATGATTCAATCGGTATCAACTGATTTCTGCATAACCGTATTGGTTGGACAATACCTATTAGTGATTGCCAAGTTTTCGTCACTGGATTGTTCACTAACTTGTTCCAGGGCGAAATCAGATACTGTAACGAATCAATGAACTGTTATTGGCCAAGCCTAAATGTCATGCATATTTTTCATGTTTTAGGGGATCATGCTTGCTTATCGGTGCTTTGATGCCGTGGCCAATGCTTACTTTAACATGTGACCATCAGAACCACGCAGGTTATGAAACACTACAGAAACACTACAGAGATTTTTGTTTTGCTTGGGTAAATTCTCAACTGTAGACTGCCGTGTGTTGTGTGCGCTTCGTCTCTACGAGCCAGTGATGTGACAGTGATCACAAAGTTTGGCCTCGGAGGAGCAGAAAGTTCTTTTCAAAATCTAGCAATGAGAGAATGCGATATACTCAACGAATGTTATCTTGAGTCATAATCGTATCTGCTGAAGAAACCATTTCGCTGCAACCTCGAGTGATTTAAGTAAACCCTCAACTGAGTTCTAGCACGACAAAACTTTGGTGGCTCCTTTGCACGTCACACCTAACTACTATGTAACAAAATCAGAATGGTGGTTGTCAGCGACATTTTTTGTTTGCTTTAACGCGTTTGTGTCATTGGAAAAGAGCTGGACACACTCGCATCTTTGAAAGCCCTGCTTTCTACTGGAAAGTTGAAACTTTCACATTCTACTAAGATAATGAAAGCAACTTTCGGCATTCGTTGCATTGCAGTGAATTTGAAACTGCTTTTGCCTGGATCAGGCATTAGTTTCCGCTGAGGTTTTTCACTGATGCCACCACCATAAAAGTCCTGATCGGTGATCAATTTTGGGACTTTACTTACACGCATGCAACATCAGCACAGATATTTCTTAGATTGAAGAGTCGGTTAAGCAATCGAGCAAGATTTTTTATCTATATGTAGTGCGATACCGACTCTGATATTTTCATTTGGCTCAGTAGCAACAAGTCCATCTGAGTTCGTCCATATAGTCCATATTTGGATAGTGCAAGCGGCTACAAAAATTTATCGCATCTCTACACATTAACAACAACAGCAGAGTTAATTGTTTCAAATTTGTTCAATATGGATTTGGTAACCTGTAAGGAAATTCGATATCACCAAAGTTGCGTTCACCCAGGTGCTGTTGGAATTTTCGTTTCAGGTAGATGCCGCATATAAGCTGTTAAAATTTCCCATTCTAAACATTGCCAATTCTAAAGATGAATTGTCAAAATTCTTTTCTTTCATAACTGAACTTGGCGGAACCCATGCTGGAATTGGTATGTAAATGGAACCGCGAAGCAGTTGGTATGGAGCACATCTTTCGAGAGAGAATCCCGTTCTTGCTTTGGTGTATTATTCCAACGTCTCGAAAATATTTTCAATACCTTTGTCAATTTCGTAATCGATGGCAGAATTGAGCTGGTACCGCCGTGGATCCACCGTTTAGTAATTTTAAATCCATCCCTGTAGCGAGTTACCGACACAACCAATTGTTCATTAAAGACAAGATCTGCTTTTATTCCAGATTGGTTTAATATTTTAACACCGATGTGATCGCAAGAATTATATTTGTCAACAAGTGTCGAGTGCATTGCCTCGTTTGTGTGTGATCAGATTAATTGCCTTGAGATTTTCTAACTCACCACTATGCGTATGAAATTTAAATTTGGATAAATGTAATTCCTTTGCTCCGTCGCGAACATAAGTAGCAATTTCAGTAGCAATAGCAGATGCAAAACGTTTTAATTCATTGTTAATACGACGACAATTTTGTTGATCCTGATTTTGTCGACGGCTTTGTTCGAACGCGTCTAATGCTGAAAGTATGTCAGCTTTTCTTGCACCTCTTCATATTTGTATAGTACACTCACTCGTAAATTCTTTCAGTGGTTGTAGCGTGCTATTGTGCTGTTTGCTTTAGCTGAAGAAGGATGGTAATGCTTATTTAAAGGGAAACAGTCTCTAATTAAGAACTCCGTCATGAATTTGTTTAGTTTTTGTATTTGCTATGATCAGAAACTGCGATCGGTTTAATTTTATACATTATTTCGTTTATTTCTGTATCTGTCTGTGCAATCAGACGAGTTTGTGCAAATCACAGGGTTCGACTTTTGATTGCGCGCAAGATAATATTTACGAACAGATCCACACGGTCGGGAATCATGATCAGGATGTTTGAATCCGATGACACATTTAACCAAGCACACGGACCAGTACATATATGTGTGTGTGGGGGGTGTGTGTGTGTGTGTGTGTGTGTGTGTGTGTGTGTGTGTGTGTGTGTGTGTGTGTGTGTGTGTGTGTGTAAGGTTATATAGTTGGCCCTACCCACAAGATGGACAGATTTTCGTTTAACTTGATTTGAAATACTACAAGATGGTCTTGTAAATTAATCAGCGTGTCATCAGAATACTCCTTAGGAATTAAATCAATAAACTGTTGGAGAATGTGTCTGAAGTTTATTTCAAATTAGCTTAAATTATCTATTGCTGAGTACTGCAATGACCGCATCAAAGCTTATGACTATATGTACTGGAGCATTCGTATATCTGATATATACTATTCACTTCTCTATACTTAAAAAGTGGTTCATAAAGTGTGTGAGTGGATGTCATTGATTCTTCCTGTCGTAAGACTTGTATCTCGTTATAATCCTCCTGTGGTATTTTATACAAACTCCCATTTAGTCCCACAGAAATAGCACCAAAATGTAAATCAGACCATGTCAGACAACAAAGTATGCTCGGTTCAGGGTTTTCATACCTAAGTTCCTTTAAAGCGCTAGATACAATATCTTTCAGAAAGGAGTCCGCGTAAATAACCTCAAATGACCCATCACTGAATAAAATACAGACATGAATTTTGTCAGACTATCTTACGCTCCACATTAATGTCAAATGTCTCGTAAGTTAAACAAAAATGGGCTGTTTATGATCGACAATACCCATTACTAGTTTCCTCTTACACTCTTAGTCTTCTTTTCTGCTTTGTGGTGTATTAATTTGTAAAACTGTTCATAAGTAAGTGTAAATTCTATTCCAGTATAATACTCCAAAAAATATGCTTAATTGGCCTACTCTTGAATGTCTTCATCATCGGAACTTTAACGTTCTCTAAAATCACCAAACGTTCCATTAGCTTCCGACGCAGTAGGCGATTTAGCCAGAAAATCTAATGTCCCCTGCAATATATTATGTAAAGTCTTCTTCTTCCTGTTCCGTTCTTAAACTTGTCCTAGTTTATTACTTTCCATTTCTATGGTCCATCCAAGTTTATCAATTTACCAATGTGTTTCGATTATGTCTAAGAAAACACATATAGCATTTGTTGTGCCTCTTTAATTAATCGATAATTCGCATTCAAACGGTACGGCGATTGAAGTTTCTCTGCCACATGCTTTATATCCCAGTCGTTTGGTAGTTGAATGCAATTTCTTAAAACTTCAATATACTCCTTTAAAATACTTTCAGAGTCAATCTGATTTGTTCTCCATTATATACCACGGTAATTCTTTAGGATAAAGGCATATTTCTCCATCCGAGCTGTGTTGTGAATTAGCCCTTTTAAGTTTTGGCAGGTGACAAATTGTAAGCCATTCATGTGATGGCTTTCATTGAACTAGCATGCGAAGCCCATATCAGTTTTAACTATAATTCGACGATTATGAGTGTTTCTATTCCATTACTGAAATTGCCCTTACAACCATCAAACTTGACGTTCAGTTATCACATTCAATACCCAGACTTCGATAGCTTCCCTACTCATAATGATAAGATCTTTCCAAAAATTGGATTCGAAGCAGCGATCTTGTATACGATTGTACGGTGCATTAGCTGTCACGCGTATGGCCTGTCTTGAGAGTGCAAATGAAGAACACTTATTTGACGTCATGACATCTTTTGGACGACACGTAATGGGCCCGTCCCTGTTATCAGTGAATATGGAAAACTAAGCAATTACTATTTATAGCTCGTGCACTGGGAACCATAGTAATTTCGAGCTCTTTCACTATAAGTAATTCAGTTATTTTTCGGTTTTAGCAAAGATATTTTATCTCGGTGCAGACTAAATAAAAATAGCTTGCCTTTCCTTGAATTTACGGTACGTGCGATAGTCTATTTTGATAAATCTACATCAGTCATGCATGGTATAATCACACAGGTAGCTTATATATCCCGGGAGTACTGATCCCTTACTGGCCTAAAGAACCTTATGCGCTTTGACCACTTTCGTGGATTAACGTTCCATTAGTTGAACATTGCATGTGGCTTAATCGCCTTGTCATGGGAATATAGCGCGTGACTTCGGGTAAGGAACCAACGGGGAAATACTCAAAATATCCACTCTGATGCTACTCGAAATGTTTATTCTGTGTACTTAACCACAAAACAACATACATTGATATTCATGTGCGTGTCTGTCTATGGCAGATTAAGATTCGCAATCGCCGTCGGGTAACACTAGTAGTAGTGTTCAGGCTCTTCTTCAGTTTGCATGTCTCGCTCGGTAGTTACAGTTTGTCACAGAGTTGTGGTGGTTGTGGGAGATGCCCTCGTCCCGTCACCGTTGCATGTGTTCAGCTTGGCAGGGCGTGTCTCTTTCTTCCTCTTAGCTCTGTTTCTGTTGTTCCTCCTCCAAGCGGATTCCCAAGTCAATTGCCAATTCTTCTTTTCCGGCGGCCTCCCGTATATTCGTGTCCGGCACCGAGAGTAAGGTATTATGTTTTTGCCAGTTCTCAGTCAACAGCTAGTAGGAAATGCCCTACTATGGACTTGAGCGCCCTTATTGCAAACAATAGAATTACAGCGGTAGCTGGTAACCAGACCGGAAGTGGCTACTAGATTAGACATAGGATTGCAAGAGGCAAATTAAAGACATGAGAAAGGCCAGTCACATTGTAAATGCCATATATAGCAGTGCCTGGAGTCGTTAAAAACAAGGTTACATAAACCATAACTGTGGCATTCTGGAGTACATTATTTATTAAGTTTTACAACACTTGTATGTTTTACTTTTGTTCTGTAACTGAGTGTATGACCCTAGAGTCGTAAACATGAGTGAGATATATTTGGCAACCAATATGTTCCATGCCTGAAATATTAAAAGGTTTATTTTGTTGATCACGCTCAAATAATGCATATTATTTTATTGCTCCAAATATTACTAATGTCTAAAAATATACTCTTTCATCGAGCAACATGATGGCAAACTGCATACTATATCATGCTGAAATACAAACATCCTTAACACATTAGACAATAAGACACATCGTGTATTATTTATTGGCATTTCAGGTTTGGCTTATTTAATTAATTTTAGAGTAGTTTCTTGAGCTGAACATAGGTTGAAGACAAAAACTTTATTTATATACATTTAAATATTTATATTTTTTCTGCAAAACGTTTAACCAATATTTTTAATTCATTAATTTGAATGCAACACGTATGAAGAAGTTGACAAAATGATGCGTAATTACATACTTTTAGAACTGGATTTTAATATGTACAAACCTATGTGCATGCTATGAAGACAACAAATCTCTCTCCTTCTTCCTCTGTTTCTGACTTTTATTTTGATTTTAATCATTATGAACATATGAGATGATTTAAACTTATTAGACTTTCAAGAAGTTTTACATCCATAACGGTGATGACTAAAACGGCCTACTTTCGATATATAGATATACATATTTAGTTAAAGGTCTTCATTTGCGCATTTTCCAAATAATACCTTTTGAATAAGCTTTAGTGATTAACTTCAGTGCTAGTCACCAGCCAGCATAGCTGTGGGATTCTTAAAGTGGAATACATTTATTGGAAATCGCATGTTATAATATGATGATAACAACATTTGTATATAAAGTGTATATTTAAATAGAGATTCTTTCTATCACATTACCTGTCTGAAGTTTAATGTTTTTCTGATGGTAATATGGTCAATACTATTTTAAGCCTCTTAATGTAAAATAAGTATACACTATATTTAATCGGGAATTGAGCGTTCTTTGTGTCCCTTCATTCATACAATCTCAGATTAATTTTATTCTTTGATGAAACAGCTTGAAAGTACGCTCTGAGTTTTCGATCCACGTCGCCATAGATTAACCAAGTAAAAGACTGAAAGTTATCCAGAAATGTTATGTCATGCAAATCTTACTAAAATCATCAATTTATACGACTAAAATATTATTTGAATCATAATTGCAGACTAAAATTATAGCTATATGTGTTTGATATATTTACTTCCGGATCAATTGTAAAAAAATATAATAAAATTTTGTTTCAGGGTTTCAAGATTTTCCATGCATACATAGCCGCACAGGGTAAGCATTTATTTGTTCCATTAAATGATAAAGATAACATATAACTAATAACTAGTACGCACAATATTGCGATAATGTTCCTAATTGGCTTTATGTATTTCCAGTGAAATAAAATATAAAACACTAATGAAAACCATTTTTTAAAAAGTTTTTGAAAGTATTATGGTAGCTTTTAATGTAATTTTAGGAATTAATTTTATATATTGTTTCTTTTGTCAATATGCCTTAATCGGATCGCTCGTAAATAAACCTCAACAAAAACTGATCAATGCCTAACAATGATATTGCCATGCGATATTATGATACGTCTAAAAATGTTTGATGATTTTGCTTTATTATTATTAACAGTAGTAGTAGTAGTAGTAGTAGTAGCAGCAGTAGTAGTAGTAGTAGTAGTACTAGTAGCATTATTTATATTATTATTAACATCTTTTATCAGGTGGTATTTATGATATTTCCATTGATTTTTTAAGGCAACTGAAAATATTATGATGAATATTTTATTGTCTAGTTTCGATAAATATTTAGATCTCAGATGCATACCAACGTGTAGCATACAATAAAACACCCATGTATAAAAAGTTGAGTACATGTATCCATCAACAGTATAGTGATTATCCTTTTACAACTTCTCAGCAAAATATTTGCTTCAATTTTATATGAAAAATGAGTTTACTTGATCAAAGGTTATTACAGTCGAGGTGAAGAACCAAGCGATTATTCCACTGTAAACAATATATGTGGTAGTTGCGAGGATACGAAAGTTGGTATTTTGGTAATTGCCTGATAAAAATTGTCCTATAAAATCCTTGTTTTTTGTGCGTTCTGCTGTCAAACTTTACAGTTATGTGTATCAAACGAAACGCTAGCAGCACAAGCGAAAAAAGACTTTATTGCTTGAAAACTGGACGTAATCGTTTTGGTAACTGTCTCCAAAAAAGTTTTAATCTAAACAGTTGATACGAAAATAACAAATTTTGAATTAAAGGGTCAGAAGTTTGTGGTTTAACAAATCAAAGGCATCGAAGCTGTACATACATCTTTGTGTGAATGTATTATTGGTATTACAAAACATCTACCAACTGTTTTTATGTTCGGCACAATGTCTTTGCCATAAATGAGATATATTCGAATTATTATGTACTGGATTCGGTTATGAATATGACTGATGATAGATTCCGAAACAAAGGCAAAACATACAAATTATATGGGGTGAGCACTGATATTTTGGCAAATAAAGTTAAGAATCTACTGTTTTCATATGAAATGGGAGACGTTTGGAGCCAATCAAGGGATGGGTGGTGATAAACTAGTTGTATCATTATGATTAAGTAATATTATAAAGATATTTTCTACAAGAACTAAAGGTTTGCTTAATTCAATGGATAGGTTGCCATTCTGTAATTACAAATCAGTTTGTTTGAGCTGACAATGCCACATATATTGCTTGAACTCGTAGCACAGTCTTCGCTTACTTTGGATATTTAGAAATGGAACTATTAATATAATGGTACATATGGACAGATTTGAAAGTATCCGCTATGTTGAAAAGCCGAGCCCTTTATTAGCAGATATTCAAAATGAGTTTCACCTTGCTGTCAAATGTCCTATGTATGATAATTTGAGAAATGACTATTTACCTTCAAGCGTTCATCTCTTTACTAATATAAATTCAATTCAATTTAATACTGTTGACAGGACCAACGAAGGGTATTCTAAATTATTTCTGGAGAATGATATGGCAAACCAAATGCAGCAAAATTGTGATGCTTACTAATCTGACAGAAGATGGAAAGGTGATGAAGCTCATAGTGTCTGAATTAGAGAGTCATCATTCACTGTTAAGTCAAACTAAACTTACGGAAATATTTCAGTGCACATGCATCTTAAACAGAACACTAAGGTGAATGTATTTATTTTAACGTTTTGGGGTGGAAGTTAAAGCTTGCAAATTCATTTGCAAATGTACTGCTGACATGTCCATAATGTAACTTCATTTTATACCTTGTTTGTTTGCCATAACGATAATAAAGAAGTAAATAGAGAATAATGCATTCTTTTTTAAATATTACAATAGATAGACTAATCTAAATATATTAATTGTTTTTACTCTATTTATTGTAGAAACAACTACTTTAAATGTATATGTACAATCTTTCTACTTCTCACTGTGATTGCTTTATTTCAACCTAACGAGACCTTTTTGAGTTGTGAAATTCTTCTTCGTTATCTTCACAACTTCTTGCCAGTAGAACTACAACTGCTACGCGTGCAGAAGCTACTGAACTTCATCCTTCTTCTGCAACTGGTTCTGCTACTGCTGCATACATTTAATTATTACCATTATTGTATTGTTTTACAAGGGTTTAGTCCTATTTCTTCTTCATGTTTTACTCTTCAACAGTTTTCATGTGATATGTTCTAAAAGAGGTATAGTTGATCATTATGTACATTAAAGTGTTAATGCACCTGATGAAATCATCCAGGTTTTTCCGATTTGCTATTTTTCACAAGATACGTTCATTCTTATATTGCAATTTTGCAGCACAAATGTGAAAAATATTGGCCTGAAGAAGGTTCTGTGGACTTTGGAGATATCTCCATAAGACTAGTTCAGAGTGAAACGTTTTCAGACTTCATTATAAGGACACTTCAAATGAGACACGTACAAAAGCAAGTAAGATATTGATTTACCAATGCATTTTGTGCCCTTTGTGTGCTTGAGATACCGCTATCACAAAGAAATCTAAACAGAATCGTTGATCGTTTCTGTAAAACCTGTGATAAGAGAATCCATGAATTTTTAGTCGATAGTAACTGAAAATAAACAAGCTCTTATTCATAGTGTAAAACGTTAATACACACACGCACACACACACACACACACACACACACACACACACACACATATACACACACACATGTATATATATATATATATATATATATATATAGTATAGCAGTATATATATATATAAGGCAGTATAAGGCGTTATATAAGGAGTATGGTTATTGGTTGGTTGCTACATATATAATATATATGAAACAAATCAGATAAACAATAATTCAAATCTGTTATGAAACCAGCTCAAGTGCTTTCAGGACACACAGTATTGATGATACGTAAAAATGGGAACCAGTCTGGAAATGTTGTTTTGGATGACCATGATTGGTTGATAATGAAATTTATATTTTAAGAAAAAAAAATCTTTCATAGCTTAACTTAGTTGTCACTAAAAATATAGAGACATTTTTTAATTGATAGAATTCAGTTCTTTAGAGTCTGGACTTTGGAACATTCATTATTAACATTAGCACCTAACTCGTTGGTGCTGAATTGAAAGCACATACGTTTACTATGGGAACTGAAATAGGACCGGGAGTCATATAGAGAGCAACAACATTACAGTGACCCTACAAATATATGTGCAAATAACTTTTATATAAATGCAATCATATGGTTGAATTTGTGGATAACAAGCAAAATTGGTACCTACTGTAAACCACAGATTGATTTTGAGAGGGATACTAAACACATATTCAGAAATATGAACTGTTGCCAAGAGGAGGATGGGTGTGCAGTGTGTAGGGAATGTAAATGTGACTATGTTAGGTGGAGTGCTTTGCGCATTGGTTAATATCTATGCTATCACATATATACATTTTATACAATTTAGCATTTATAGATTATGTATGGTAAGCAATATGATATTTCCTAGTGTTGTTTTGAAACATTATGATTCAGATATCATCACTTAGGTCACTACCACAATGCTTAATGGTAATGACCTCTCATGACTTTGCATCCCACTAACTGCATTCAGTGAATGTTTTGAAACTTCATATTTTTCCTTTGAATGGACATATGCCTTTCTTCATAAGGTTTTAAATTTATATATGTTCTGGGGGATGTTTAGATAATTTCTGTCATTTAAATCTCCTTTTCTCTAATATGGATGGTCACCTTGACCATTAGCATAAAAATAACATAATATGACTATAATAATACCTGGAAATATAGTTCAGTCTTAAATTGAGGAGAGATAAATGGTGATGGCAAAATGGTTATTCTTGATTAGACAGCTTTATTTCAAAAAAAAATTCTGATTTTCTTAAATAAAGCTCAAATATTTAAATATTCCCTGAAATGCACCACTGCTATATTGGTGAACATGAACTTGCAATATAATTTAATATTCACTAATGTAATCTTTGACAAGCAGAACTATGCGCATTGCTTCCTTATGCACTGAACTGCTATTCCTAGGTGTGCCAAGAAAATGAAGGGTGGGTATAGAACACAAGGTACTGATGCTATGGAAAAGTGGTAACCAGTCTAACAGTGGGTGAAAATAAAATAGAGTATATATATATATATATATATATATATATATATATATATATATATATATATATATATATATATATATATATCTATATATATATATATGGGTTTGGCTGAACGGGATTTGTTGATAATACGTGTTATATGTAGGAAAACAAGAATCTTCTGTGATTATCCAAGTTGTATCTGTAAAAGTATACATTGTTTTCTTGATGGAACGCGAATCTTCTATTAGTCATGGCTGTGGAACACTCATTAATACAATTAGAACCTGACTCGTTAGAGAGGAATTGAAAGCACATATTTTAAGCACATATAGGTCCAGAAAATGTCACGACTCATATCATTTTCTCTATATAAATCTGTCATCTAGGTTTCATCTATGCCGATAAGTATAAGTTTGATATGATCACTTAGAAATTTAAAGTTATCGATTTTTTCACTAACATGGTGTTTGTATAGGTTTACTATGAGAAATTAATTAGTAGCGTCAGTCATTCAGGCATATACAACGTACAAAGTAGTTCTGTTTTATTACCAGCTGGTCCAAGATTTTTCTTTTTTATCAAGGTGCATAAACAATATGATTTTGGTTGTTATTTATCCTAAAGCTCCCAGTAGTATAACCACATATACTGTCTACCAGTCGATATGCATCCTCTGGACCACTTAAACTAAAAATCTTTTATTGATATAATCTCTGCAACGTATGGCTCTTTGTTTTCTTTTTTTCTGTATATTTGTATCGTATTTGGGTTTATATTTCTTGTCATTCATCTAAAATATTAATTTCATAAACTTTTAATCATGATTCTTTCTTTCTCATATTTATTAAATTACATAATACTGCTGTAATATTTTTGTACAAATTGCATAGTAATAAAGACCAAAGACTAGTAATGCATGTTTAAATAAACATTTAGTATGTCAGACCTTCAGCAAAAGCTAAAACGATTAGTTCGATATGTATTTATATAAATGGGTATATAATTATATAAATTGGTATAGAACTATTTAAACTATTTAATCCCAGTTTTAGCACAAACGTTTGCTGTTACATTTGAAGAATAATGCAGAAAATATTTAATTTTAGGTTTTATATGTTAACAAGTTAACTTTAAATCCTCGGCATTTAGGTGTAAATAATTTATCAAGAAACATCCAGCCCGTTTCCGTGAAACCGATTGTAAATAGCAGAAAAATAAAGTAGCATTTCGGAAAATAAGAGAAAGGGAAAGACGTTCGTAAAAAGTGTTAGCAAGTAAAGGTTCGTTTTCTTCCGTCGGATATGAAGTCAAACTCAGGTTGTGGTGGATTGCAATTAGGATAATGTAGGTTAAAGTCATTGTCCAGGACCCAGAATTGTTCCACCACCAGACATATTACCAGTATTTTAGTGACACTATTAAACCAGTGGTGATTCATTCTTTAATTCAGTTATTCTTTGTTTCCAACATGTCTTAGTTAACAAATATGTATGATTGTCCATTTTGTGACACGGCTACGACTGTTTAGGGTTTGCCTATAACTAATATAGAAAAGGTGTTGTTTCTGTCATGAGCTGGTATATTGTCCGACCTTTTTTTTCCCCAAATAGCTTATATATGCCATATGATGGCAATGGGTGCATTCAACTATGTTTGGACAATGACGTATTCCTCACTTCTCGATCTCCTCACATATCCATCCGTCCGTTATGCTAACAACTCTTAACGTGATCGTGACACATGTATTAAAACTTCTGAAACAGTCATGGTGCAAAATTGAGAAACACATTTTGTTATCAAAATGTCGTATTTACTGCCATGAATTAATCAAATGAATGTTGGGTATGGAACTGACGTCCATACACAACACGTTTAGAATCGAAACACACAGCAGATTACTTAAGCCTCTTAGTCTATTAGTTGCCACAGTTTCGTCAACAAATTGTTATAATTTGGAAACTGTTTAGTTTCCTAACCGAAGGTCATGAATGCAGTTCCTGTGTAATAAAGATACGCTACTCTCTGGATCCATCTTTATCCATTGGTACATTATGAATATGTCATTTGGTCCATCTTCACCTCGTGGAACATAGCTACCTGGGCGCCTTACATTGGGGATACTGAGATTCCTACGTTGCAGTGTGTATTGAACATATTGAGAAATACATAAATACATCCTAATAGCAATAAGTTGCATGAAAATATGAATTCAGATGTGCAACTGACATTGAACCTTATACATATCCTTCCCTCAGGAAATATTTTCGATCAATCACAACTTGTAAACTTTCTTGAATCCCACCCTATGCACATTTGATTTAAATATGAATTCAGACGTGCAGCTGTCACTGAATCCTACGTTTATCCACACAACACTTCTGCCATAAATCTGTAATATCGAGAATACAACCATTAGCAATACATGCACTAATAGGACATCACACATACAGATTTATCGTTGGGGAACATATAAATTCAGATGAGCAAGTTAAGTTAGCCGCTGTTTATATGATACCTTCAGTTGACATGAAACCGACGTTTAAATAAGAACCTCTTGAGATACCCACAAACAAACACACACGCAAGTGGAATTTAAGAAAATAATTTATAGTGACAGTCTTAATGGCCTTTCTTACCTTGGTGATTCTTATCACTAAACTGACAAAATAAAAAATCCATGCAGGTATCAGCATAATTAATTACTCCAGAAGCAGGCGATAATCTTTATGAAAAGATATCAACTTGCAGTTGTCAAAATAATTAACATGGATGTATGCGCTGGCAATAATACGCGTACTTTTGAATAAGTGTTAATGTTTACATGTAGACAACTGGAAAGTCAGTCCGAGAGGAACCAGAAACACATCAAATCAAGCAATTCCATTTCACTGCTTGGCCAGACAGGGGTGTACCGAGGTGTGCATCATCCTTAGTTCATTTCCGTCACAAGATTCTTGCAACCGAAAATCGACGAAATACAGAAGGACCAATGGTTGTCCATTGCAGGTATCTGATTTTAATTCCCAATTTGAATATACAGTTCGCCTTTTGCTTGTTTGTTCGCGTGGTGCTTATTTGGCTTCTTGGTTGATTTCAAGTGACATTATATTTAAAAAAAGAATTGTAGTAAATTGATTGCATCGTTTTGTAGACGCCATTTCGTCAGGCAAATTATATGTCAAGACGATCGTAAAGATAGTTAAAATCCAATACAAATGTATCACATATTTAAGCGAAGAATAATATCTGGCCTTTGCCCTTCCAAGTGCTGTTAATGTATGATTTTTTACTAAAGTTCTAAAGAAGTGTCCCGATAATCTGCACAGCCTCTATCCTCCATGATTTGGCAAGCAAGCTATTTGCAACCCGTTGATTTGTTTGCGTTAATGTTCAACGAAAATGAAAAACGCAAGCATCTGCTTGAGGGTATGTACGATACAAAATAATGTTTGATATTATCAAAAAATATCAGGACAATGTCTGGTGTTCAAGCTAGCAATATCGGTTTGACCTAAACTTAATATTCGATGACAATGTGTTTTGCCATTACACGGGCCCCAGGAGTGGATGCGCATGATAATATTGTAAAACATTAATTTTAACTGGCATAGTTTACGATATTGGCTAATTATGGAAGTGTTCACTTGCATGTTTTCAAAACATTTCTTAACTTGCAATACAGGAGTCTTCATATAGTGTCTTAACAAAGACAACGGCATTGTAAGCAAAACATCCTACTATTAAAGACAACATTGCTGGTTGGAGTCAAAGTTTTGGAGAAAATTTCTTGAATAAGTAGGAAACTACCAAGTCTGAACTGATGAAATGTGAAAAAATGAGATTTAATTTAATGACCTAAATTCTACGTAAGTTAGGTATAAGTGCAACGCATAATTTTTTAATAGTATCTGAAACTGATATGCACTGCACACATTCAAATGGATAAGCTTAACATTAGTCGCTTGCCAATACTTTCGAAAAACTAATTCAAATAGCACACATTCTCCTTTACTTAACGAATTACTTTGCCATATATATATATATATATATATATATATATATATATATATATATAGAGAGAGAGAGAGAGAGAGAGAGAGAGAGAGAGAGAGAGAGAGAGAGAGAG
>JAECUM010017213.1:0-16850 GCA_016617855.1 Megalonaias nervosa | reverse complement strand
TATATATATATATATATATTCAATAAACTTAGTTATACTTTACAAAATGATTTATGTCATCATCAAAAAGGTTTCTCACAAATGTCTGGTATCTTTCACGCTTCTTTTCAGACACAATAATGTATGGACCACCTCGTCAATAAAAACGTTCGTTATGTTTAATATTTTCATGGTAAAATGATTATAGCCTTGTTATGCTTCCGTAATATCAGTGAGAAGAACAAGGAGTACCAGAAAAAATACATCCATCTTGTGCTTTCCGTACATTTTATTATGAAATGCGTTCCCTTGCTGTGAACGTGTTCGGTAATCTGTTATACATTTCTAGATTTATACGGTAACTGAAAAAGGGTTGTTCATTGTTTGCAGTTTATGCACGTTCATCTCCAGAGTTGAGATTTTGTGAGTATGTCCGTATAAAAGCATGCCCTGTAGTATGAAGTACAATGGATGTCAATGGAGACCTGTGGTTTTCATGTTTTATTTTCTAAAATAAGGTTTTCGTTGCGTTCTTAAAGAATTGTTTTGGCAGGTTGGTTTCATTCTCTTTGTTTCATTTTCCATTTTGGTTCTGACCAGTAGAGTACTAACGTGGGGGGGGGGCAGGAGGAGCGGACGGGGCGGTTGCTCTTTAGGCCATCATCATTAGTACGCCACTGGTTCTAACTATTAAATGCCATTTGTCAACAACGGTTTCCTTTTGGTACTTATTTCCCGATGCAAAATAACGCATAACACATACATGCATACCCATGTACGTACGCACATACTTACGAATGAACTATTCACAGATAACTATCCCTAGATTATCCGCGTGCATAATCTTTTTTGAAGATTGGTGAAATCCTAGCTTCTCCTGGCCCGGGGCAATCTGAATGAAAATACAAAACAAATTAGATCTTTAAGACGAGAAATACAGGTAAATACAGGTAAATCAACACCTGAATTTCGATACTGTTATTAGTTCCTTACATTAAGACATTTCACTGTAATATTTACGAAGTTTTAAATTATATTCTACTTTTAGAAAATTACTACTCTGTCTTCTAGTGTCAACCTGTTAGGATATCTCCTGAAAATAAGACCTCTTTAATTTCACTGGAAAATATACCCTCTTTGTCTAATTCAGGGGCGTATTCACAAAAAAAAAAAAAAAAAAAAAGAAAGAAATGAAAACCAAGTCAGTTGTTATCCAGACAAGAATGCATCTCTATGTGTAGTATTTATTAAGGCTTCGTAAACGGTCTTATCAATTAAGCGTATCCTGTATGGTGTCACCGTAAAATGCCATACAAGAGACGGATAAACAGAGGGAGAGTATCAGAGTGTGTATTTAGGACGACCGCACACTGATGGTCTTCGATGAACAAAGAAATACTGCTTTTGAACTTCTGGATCTAAAACTGAGTTAGTTTAAGGCCATAGAACACAATTAATTTTACTATATATTCTCTGCATTTGTTTCTCAGTACTGAACTTTCCACTGTGTGACAATCAATACAAATCATATGTCAATCTAAAATACCTTCAAAGATGACTTTACGGTGAAGTTCTTGTCAAGGGTTGACCTGCATTTTTTTGAGAGGCTGAATTGTAAACAAAACACCATGCAATGGAACACAGATTTCACTTCCGGATCATCACTAAGGCCTTATTACTCACTGTGCACTGTCGCCGAAATACACACAGACAACCACACCATAAGCTAATATTCTAAAGAATAAACAATTGCCTTTAAATCCTTACCAAGAATGCCTAAATCTAACTCTTGTATCACCACCAAACGGAGACAGGAAAAAATGATCTAAAAATAGACTGGGGCTACATTCGTGGGTACTGAACCGGAACTATTAATTGTGACCTAAGGCCTTAACGCTTATTATTTGGTGATAGTTAGATTTGACTGACTTTGCCAGTTTGCTAACTAACTTTTGTCGACGTTATTTTTGCCAGTACCGTTAAAAGTTAAACCACACACACACACACACACACACACACACACACACACACACACACACACAAGCACACACATCTTATGTACGAAGGCCTTATTAACAACGGAAAAACGATCTCTTTGTAGGGAAAAAAATAAGATTGTTCATTAAACCGGTATTTTTAGCTTCAATGTTTTTAAGTCCAGGCAATGGTAGAGAATGGTCGTTCCAAGCACTTAAAAAATAAAAAGTTCAGATTTAGCGAAAAGTTTTGAGACTGTTAATTAGATAAAATCTTAAAAAAGAGTTTACGAGCCATAAAGAACACTATGTTCTTTCTAAAAACCGAATTATCCATCCATGTACTGAGCTAGATGTTATCAGACAGAGCTCGATCGAGAACAAGAAACCGATAGGATAACGTCAATGCTATCATTTCAGTTACGGGGTAAAAGAAATCATATAAAGAAATTATTTTACCGTATTCAGTCTCGATTGTCCAAACTCATGCTGTGAGATGAAAGGGTTTCGTACTAGAATGAATTCTTTCTCCGTATTAACCCATTCTTTAGCGCACCTAACCGTGAATTGTGGTGACCCAGATTTATTGTTGCATTATGTGCGTGCAGTTCAGGGTCTGCGCTGTTCGTTTAATAAATAATTGCATATGAGATGGCAGTCCTGGGTCTGTCTTTCTATATTACTCGCAGTTTGTGCCAGTTTGTACATAGACAAATATAATCTGTTACGAGTCCGTGCTCTTAAAATAAGTAACAGAAAAGAGTGAAAAGCAACAAGCTTTGTAACATTCAACAAATAATTTATTTCACTAGAATACAAAGTGAAAATGAAAAACAAATAACTTACGGTGTTGCGAATTTTTTATGAGCACTCTGTATTTCCAGGGAAAACTAACTTGAATAATTTGAAGAAATAAATTCCAGCCTAAATAACCTATTCGACACAACAATAACACAATTGATTCTGCTAGATCTTAAAGCACGAATTAATATTTTTTCCAGTGAAAATATCATATAGTACTCTACTTGACATCAATTCACAATTAGTATTTTCTAATAAAAACTATTATTACCTAATGGAAAATCTCAGTCTGGAAGGTTCTCAATGTTTGCAAGATAAAAATGTAAGTTTTAATTATAAGGTCTGTTGCTAAAATTATAGTATATAACCCAGATCCAGATCCAAATAATCATGTTTACTTCTATTGATAATAATCCTAATATTAAACCAATACACTTGGAGAATATTTCAGCTGTGTATTAGTTGTTTACAGAATTTGTTTAAAAAATGAATGATTCAGGTCAAGTAGAAAATAAACTTGATTTTGGACAAGGTTAAGTCCAACATACAATGTTACATTACAATAGCATACAATGTAATAAAAAAGAAATAAATATCAAAACTAACAAACAATGCAAATTAAATATACATAAATCTCAGTTCAGACATAAAAGAGGCGAGACCTAATTTGTTATTGTTCTTTTTAATAGAGTCTGAACTCCCGTGTGTCCAAACTTATTCGAGAGCATACAAGTGTTTCGAATTACGCTGAGTTTAAGCGAAAGATATTAATAGTTTCTTTTATTATGAGATGTTTCCGATGAATGCGTGCCAGTTATATAAGAAATTTCAACGAAAAAAAAAACCCTGGGAGATGATCTTTCAGTATCCCTTTTTAAAATAATTATTGTTCTCTTCTTCTTTACATACCAAGGTGGCAAAGTTGTCTAAGGCGCTCGCCTTTACAGATCACGCACACATCTCACCTCCGTCCGTGTGTGTTCTTGTCTATCACCTCCGACTATTATGGGCATATGAGAAAGTTTGCCAGTAGCTTCCTGTGTGTCGGTTGTTTTTCTCGGGTTCCATCCAGGTTCTTCCTCAACCGAATATACTGGCCACCATGTATTTACGATAATTATTTCAAATTCGGGCGTGTTTTTGCGCTTGCACCAAAGGAGTTTGTCATGGCTTGGATTTCATGACTCAACATATTTTTTGTTTATGTGTGATAAACAGGTCTGTTAAAACCGGAGAAAAATTATTTTTTAATGAATACGTTTCTTATTGAAATTCTTTCAAATAAGTTCTAAAGAGAAAAGTTTATATTTTTTATTAACTTTTTCTGATATGATATTGATTTATTTGGGGGTGGGGGTGGTTGGAAACATTCAGTGTTCCTGTGTGTCTGGCCGATTATCTATCCGCCATCTTTTCATAATCAAAGGTTCGGCATCATTAGTTACACACTATTCGAAAGTCACCTCTCACGACCATAACCAAATGGATTGTGTGTTTCTCATCAAGGAAATGGGGTGTGAAATGGAAAACAAACTGTTACAGTATTTCGTAAAATTCAGAGTTCCTCGAAACAGATCATGGTTATTAGGCAGTTACCTTTCGGGCTAGTGCATGAGAGACGGGCTAAATTGCGTACAATAAGAGTTGGTGCAGTGATCTTTCTATGTTCCAGTGATGTAATATAGTTACATCTACATGTGTCCCGTAGCCTAGCTTGATTAATGTAACATGAACAGTGACTGGGTGACTACTGAACCATGCGCCGTGTCAGGGAATTTGATTACTGTGCCATGAACGGTGTCATGGGAATAGATAACTATACAATGAACGGTGTCTGAGAAATTGATTACTGTTCCATGAATATTGTCTGGGAAATTAATTTGATCATAAAAATTAACCTCCACAATGTTGGTTTCAAAACTTAACAAACTATGATTCCGGAATTTTATAAACTAACTTATGTATCTTTCTTAAACTCACCAAATGACTAAATGAAGGTGCATTAAAATTAATTATATGTCATGAAAGTAGACAAGAAAACAGCAGTTTTCCCAAACCTTTCACCAAACGCGATTCCAACGCCAAATGCGGCTCTAGATTGATGGCTTTAGGTTTTATATAGCAAACTGAATTCACTTTATATTTGGTGCAACTGACATTGCCATGGGAAGCAAGAACGGAGCAGGCACGTGATAGGAAATTGGCCAAATATCAACCACGTATCCATGACTGCCAGCAGAAAGGATGGAAGGCCTGTAAAATACACGTGGAGATAGGATGCCATGGCTTCGCAGCACGGACCTTTTGGCGTGCCTTGGTGATCATCAGATTTATCTTGACTATGCTCGGCTGTCAGTATTACTGGACTTTCCAAGACAAATTTTCATAATTCACTGGAGAGCAATACATTTTTTACTACCTGTAAATACACATATATAATATTATGAACAAGAAATCTGAACTTATATTAGATACTTGCTTGGTCTAGATGTAGGAATGGCTGCCTCATATGCAATCAAACCAAGTTCAAATCCCACAATATGCAATGGGATTTTTTCCACAACTTTTTTTTTTTTTTTATAAATTGCTGTTTTACCTTTAATATTACTACTGTTAATTTCTGTGCATATACACAAAACATAATTGAACACAAACATTAAGTCAGTAAGAAATCTGACACCTCAATCTGCTCGTCACTCAAGAGAATACAGTTTTTCACTCACTGTATTTAATATTTCCGCTATTGGCTCGTTTCAAGTAAATATCATCTCTCTCAAGATTGTATAATTCAACATGCACAGTGCCAACAATTTAAAGTTCATATGATGTCTAATTTATACGCCAGATTTTGCCTATATCAGTTTTGTATTATTCTAAAAAGAAAGATAAATGTAAGCTGATCTGCCACATAACATTAGCTGAGCATGCAACAAGCATAATAATATTATTAACAAACAATATCGACATACAGGCAAATGAAAACATGTATTATTTATGGATCACATAGGCTATCTGTTCTTCTGTGTGTAACAAAGCAGGAATCGGGTCAAGATGCTCTAATGTTGGCCCTTTCTCGCTGACAAAATGTTTGCTACAAATGTAGGTGCAACATTTTATTTTCTGCACGTTAAACTCTTCAGCTGGCCTTCCACATGCCTTGATCCATTTTTAACACGTCTGCCTACGTGTTATGGGCTTTGGAAACGGGATGAAAAACACATCTTTCATTTCATCTCGGTGTCTGTACCTGGAGTCGCTGTTACAAGTCCCAAAACAACAATGTTTAGCTCCTTCTGATTTGATTTTTACTTTCGTCGAATCCATTACAACGTTTTAAAATCGTTTCATGCAACACGCATAATCCTCATACAAAACGGCAGGTTACACTACGACTTGAATGACATCCGGGGATTTAAACAATGACATCATACTAAAAATGCATTTCTGGTTTTTACATAGCTCGGTCGATCTTTGCTAATGAGAATTGTGTGTTGTGAAAGACTGAACAGAAGTAATGTAACTATACTCTAATTATACGGATAAAAAGTAATTGTAATTGATCAATTCATTGTGAGAGAGTAATCGTAATTGCAATTAACTATTATAATTTATTTTGTAGTTACTTAAGTTTAATTCATTACGTTTACACCAGTAATCTATACAACACTGGCTTTCAAGGCCATAAATGCAGCAGTATTTAAGAAATTGAGTTACGTGTAAATGCAGCGAATGATAATTTTCATCGGAGTACATGTATGTCACTTCTACCTTTATAAACCATCTGTGTGTATTGATTTCTTATGTGATTACATCCATCAGATTTAATGGACGTATATGCGAACGTTCATGAGCTCACTTAACATTGAAAGGTAGGTCACTGTGACCTACTTTTCCTGATTGTAGTACGCTTCAAGGAGAACGTACTCTCTGGAGCGATACCTCGATAGGAATGAGACTTTGAATTGAGTACATGTGATACAATGCATTGCGATATATCTACGCACCCTAGACTTTCTGAAGTACTTTAACAAAACTAATATACTCATGGGCGCCCGCAGGATTTTTTGCAGGGGGGGGGGGGTCAGGACTTTGTGCAGAGGGAGTCAGGATTTTCAGGAGAGGGGTCAGTCAGTCATGGCCGGGACAGTTAGGATAAGAAGCAATCTGAAACTAAAGCTAATATATATAGCATATAGCAAACTAAATGTAATAAGTAGGACGCAATCCACGAGTAAATATATTATTTATTCTTGGTTTAAGTAGAGTAAGGGTTTAATTCACCTCAAAATTTTCTGAAGCATCTGTGTTACCTGTTTAAAAATGAGATATAATAAAAAATGAGTCCAACTTGTTGTGTACTTGTGTAAGGCGTACATCCCAACCATACTCTATGGATTTAAACTAAACAAAGAAAAAGCAAAGCCAGCAAGTTTTAAAAACATCAACAAATTCTCTAAGTTATAAAATTAATGTTTAAGAGGATCATACAGTATTGTGAATTACATCCCAATAGTCCTAAAGGTTCTATCACGAGTCCAAAAGTATAGTGTGTGTTCCGAACGAATTCCAGCCTTGAATGTGATGAAGTGCCAATAGCCTTGAATGTGCTGATGTGCCAATAGTCTTGATGTATCACGATGATATAATCCCTAAAGTCTTTAAATGAATTTTCAATAATCCCAAGATGTACTTTAGTCCAAACAGTCAATAAAGCACTTCGTAATTCGAATGAATAACTTAAACGACTCCTCTCAAATTATATATGAACACAACTTAAAGACTGAGGTTGAAATGGGAATAAATAATTTTGATGTAAACACTTGACCTATGTTACAACAACCTTTCTGAAAAAATAACTCCATCATCATAATGGAAAATTATCCTAAAATGTAAACAAATTCGTTTCTAGAATCACTTAACGTCATAATCAATGCTGGGTCTTGAACTCAAACCAATATAAGCAACATATTTATACCTTACTAACAAAACAATGAGCAGGTAGGCCCCAAAACTCTATTCTCATTAATGGCAAACAGGTAAAAACACAAAATAAATTAAGTATACATAACAATTTATACTTATTTCCCTTTTCTGAAGAGAACAGAGGAAAATATAATTTTGAGATCGTTTGATTGTTTTTCTTTTTTTGCATCGCAGAAGAAAAGAATTCATACTCCTTGTGATGTAAACAAGAATCGGATCCGAAGGTAGATAACCTGTAAGCATTAGTTATACTATCAATAACTCATTCATGTATGGTGCAATGGCAAGAAAAATTAGAACATTATATCACAATACACTCTATTTTGATATAATAAAGATATAATGTACACATTATCGTGATTTTTGTCAGCTTTGATCTGCTCTGATCATTTACTTATACCATAGAGTCTCTCGATATCACCGACATTTGTCATGTGTGCAGAGATTCAAACATCAAGTAAATCTAAAGTTTTGGCGTTTTTAAGCTACTATTAAAGTTATGAAATGGCATATTTTTCACAGTTTTAGAAATATTTCAATACGTGTCTGCCTAGACTGCTCTTTTTTGCGGTATAACGTCTTTCTCCAAAAGATCATTCGAACTATGCAAACTTTCAATGGATAAAAAGAAACGACTGCAAAAGATTACCTATTTTTAGCTCTGCCGGTACTCAGTTGGACCATCACAGTGTTCCCATTTACTGAGGAAGGTAGTCCATATTTTCTTTCAGTTTTATTTTTCATTATCTAAAATTTTAAGAACAACTTCATGTAGATGAAAGGCGTACGATAGAGGGCTTCCAAAGAGGAATTGCCTGTGGTAGTAAATAATGGAAGTTATGGACCAGAAAAACAGTAAAGTATTAAGCAGATATCTGAATGTTTAAACATGGAAATTGAATATTCACGACTTTGAGGTCAATCCTTCGGATGGTACCTCTAATGTATTCTAATAGCTGGGGTCAGACCAGGATAAAATGTTTCCAGTTGGGTGTGGAGTCAAATAGTTCTATCTAAACTTAGAGGTGTTGCTTAGCTGTGCTTTTTACTGTGAAATATTCATGACAAGGGCTGATTTTTATCATGGAATGATTAGGATGGAGTCATTCCATATTTTGAGATGCCTTTTATTGTGGTTTTGAGATCAGGGTGGTGGAGGTACAAATGTGAAATAAGTGTGAAATATAGTCAAGAACTATCTTTTCATTAACCCGGAAATAGAATCATGACCCCGGTAAGCTTTGATCAAATGTAATTTAAAAAAATGCAGGGTGACACCGGACCAGTTGTAGTGTGTGTTAATGTACTATAATGGCACTGTCACCCCTAAGAAACTTAGTTTCATTGGAATGTTGTTCTGAGTTCAGTTGGGAGAAATGTATGTAGATAACATATAGTAAAATAATTGGTGGTCTCACCCCAGCTGCCATTAACCGACCTTCAAACTACCTCGGTTATTTTCTACACAAGAATTGACAGAGAAGTTTGTGAATCAGTCATGCTTTTCTTTCCATTCGCAATATTTCTGTCAGTGCTATGAACAATCAAATCTTATAAATAGCAGAGTTGATCGAATAGGATTGCGGGATTATTTTTTTTTGCGAAGAATTTCCGGTGATAAAAATGTATACTCAGTATATGCGACGACACACATCAGAGGCATATGTTTGTCTCGCAGAGATATCCGAGGTGGTCCGAACTCGAAACTGAATAAACATTGTTGGTATTGATTTAGTAGTTAGTATTGCCATCAATAATATATTAGATAAGGGACGCAATTGTTTCTTTCTTGTACAGTTGATGCTTGTATGAGTTGTATCCCCTCAGCAAATTGGCGTGCTATTACGTGCTTAATTGCTTGTGAAACTTGCGTTCTTTTTAATTAAAAACATCCCGATTTATTTATTTATTTATTTATTTATTTATTTATTTATTTAATTTATTTATTCATCCGGAATTAGGTATGAGTCAGTTTATGAATACTTTATTATTCGACCAGTTGGAGAAAATCCCAAATTTTTGTACAGGAAAAGTTTGCATCTTTTAATAAAGTTTTAACTTTAAAATTACATACACAATAAATATAGAAAGTTAACCTGAAGCTTTCGTCCTGGTACTAAGTACTTCACCAGTAGACTGATCTATTTTTTACTGATTGTTAACATCACCCGAGAGAATAGTGAGCGATGTTAACAGATTGTCCAAGATATGAGGCAGGTTGTAATGGCCCCCGTTCCCTGTTCAGCGTCGGGTTGTGCGTACTGATGTAGGTACAGTCTTTAACCAAACCTCCCCACCCCACATGCTTTAACACACACCCCCCACAACACACACACACACACACACACACACACACACACACACACACACACACACACACACACACACGCAAACCCGTCTTGTTCCCAATCTAAGATTTTTACAGAGTTCCAAGATACAGTATAGCCAGGGCAAACATTGTGAATGTGCCTTGATACCTCAGATGAGCTCGAACTTTGTCTTCTATGTTCATTATTCGCTTTCAATGTCTTTTCCGTTTACCTCAATATAGTCGTGATGGCACTGACTTTCCCCATGTCCCCAACACTTAATGTGATAGATAAGTCCACAAATATCTTTCACATCCGTCTTATCCTTTGGGTGAACTCGCATGTTTTAGGGTCCGGTGTGGTTTAAAACACACCCTTAATTTTGTATCGCCGAGAAACGTGTTTCAGGCATTCGGAAAGCCCTTTTATATATGGTAAGATGATGTTACCTTTCGAGTCTATTTTTAGATTTGTTGAGTATGTGATTTTAAAGTTAAAACATTATCATATATGAATAATACTGCACAGTTAAGTTTTCATCGAAATATAAGGATAAGCTCGCCATTTTTCCATTGGAATTAAATTTGTTTCTTGTCATAATAAGATGATTTAGCCCTCTGATAAAAATATCGGTCAAGTACAAACAACTTTTTTCAACCATATTTTGTGAAACATAACAGCACGTAATTAAAATGAAGGCTTAAAGTCTATAATAAAACGAGAATAATGTCTGTCAATCCTACTGTGTATCCATTCCCCGCACCGTCCCTTCCAACTTTATGTCAGTCGCTCCCTCTTTATTTGAACACGGTGGGCATCCAGCGACCGCTTAGGGGTCAAGTTCTGGTAACCTATGTTATTACCATAATCGCTAATTTTATCAACCAATCAGATGAAGTCTTACATCTTCGCGTTTGAGCAGTGTGGATGACGAGCATGAATGTATACCGAACGATTTGATTCACTTTCAGATTTTTGAAAGCTGCATTTCCATTGGCTATTTTAAAGGTCAACAGAACATGACCCTCAAGCGGTCGTCGTCAGATCTTCAAGAAGAACAGCGGAGATCTGACTGTAATCAGATTGGATGGGCATCTCACGCCAGAATAGTACTAGTAGTGCTTTTATAACGATATGGCGTGAGAAGGTATACATATTAGCTCTGCAACCCACTTCCTCGCAGCTAAAGGGGTTGTAGTCTAATTGATTAAATTCATTTGTCAGTGATATACGTTAATATTTTTTCTTTAGAGATTTTATATATGCAAGCCCAAGAAAAGACAGATAATGTAAGCGATGAATTTTAAAGTTGCTAACTACTGGTCTGTAACGGAAATGAGTTTGTTAAACGAATTGTTGTTTTGTTTTAGTTTTGCATCTTTTCATAAGCCTGTGGTGCATTTCAAATAATAGATGATCAGTTAACACCGAAATTTTGTTTTGAATGATAGGTAATCATGAATGACAGTTCGGTTTTCCCTCTCACCCTTAAATGTACAATGAAAGAAAGCATCTACGTTTTGATGGCATGCTATGGATATCTCTCTTGCCTCCCATCATGGTAAGTCATGGTAAGTTATATCATTCCATTATCTATAAGCGCAGTTAAGAAATCATGTCAAAAATTCCGGTACTAGCTCACCATTCCTCATAACATCTGTCCTGACTTTGTTGCTGTTGTGTTGATTTTGACGGTACTAGCTTACCATCTCCATATAGGAATCATGCTACTGATGGAATAGAAAAATGGGAACCAGTCTTGAAATGGAAATGGGTAAGATAAATTATAATATATATGGGTTTGGCTGGCCAGGATTGGTTAATAATGAAAAATTAGATTTGTTCATAATAATAATTTTTTTAGAACTTATCCTAGTTGTAACTGAACTAAAGAGACATTGTTTTATTGATGAAATTTCATTCCTTTAACAGGCTTGAGTTTGGAACACTCTTTACTGAAATTACCACCTGACTCATTGTTGCGGAATTGAAAACACATGTTTCAAACACACGTATATCCAGAAAATGCCACGGCTCATATCGTTTTCTCTACACATAAGTTGTCATCCATGATGCATCTATACTGATAAATATAGGTTTGATTATAATCACTCTGAAATTTAAAATTATTCAATTTTTCATATCATGGTGTTTGCATAGGTTTACTATGGGCACTGAATTATTACCTCGAGTCCATAACAGCGGCCCCAACTTTGTTGTTGTTGTGTTCATTTCCACGGTACTAGCTCACCATTCCGCGTGACAGTTATCCTAATTTTGCTGTTGTTGTGTTGATTTGTACTTCACTTTTAAGCAGCATTGGCAAGAAAAGTGGTGCTACGTGCCTTTTCCAAGAACAATGGAGGTAGTCGACCTAAGTTGGCCTGGGCAGGTATCGAACCCGCTACCCCTAGATTACGAGTCCGGCGGTCAGCCAACGGATCTTCTGTAGCTCTCAGTTCAAGCGTCATTTATATGGTGATTTACTACATTAGGTGGATAGAGGGATTTAAATTTTAAATTTTCTGTCATCTTATTTTCATGGAAATAATAGTATATCAATAAAAATAAATGTATTTACAGTGACAAATCATATATAAGTTGTGTGGAATCCAATAAAGGACGCATACAGGTTTAAGAAAAGAGAACTCATTATAACATCTAGGTGTTACATTCCAATAGAAGAGCCAGTATAAACAAGCAGGGGAAGGAATCATTATATTTTCATGTGACTTGAAGTGTGAATATAAACATCTAGTGACATCGTAACATAAAACGAGAACGATATCTCCATCTAAACCCTCTGGGGAATATTGGAATATTACGTTAAAGAAAGGATTTGTGTTATATTTATTAATATTCATGAGTTCTGATAACATCATTCCAATTATCTATGACTGATACAGTGATACATATTTATTATCTCTTATAAGACAAACTACTGCTAACAGAATGAAGTTTTGGTATAGACAGATGCAGAGGATAGTGCTATACAAAACCATCACCTGAAAAAATATTAAAATACCCCTGAAATAGTTTCACTGTTGTTGATGTTATTACGTGCTTGTCATTTTCGTAAATGTTTATTTATAGTCTTCAGTATTACTTAGTGTGAAATGCTAGTGTATATTTTACAATATCTTTTTAATATTTACCTGATTAGATGTTACAGATGACGCTACACGTGAGTCTTCAAGAAGACGATAAAAGTATTCTGATAAAATTTTCCATATATGTTTAACTCTTTCCAAACAAAATTTTTTACTCAATACAAATTACCATTAAATGAATTGTCACCTATTCAGATGGAAATATAATGTTTTTGTTCAAAGGACTATAGGTGCTGCTTGTATTTATTTGTTTGTTTTTTTAAATACATTTTTTAGTACATAACACGAGAAAAATCTCACCATCTGAACATTCCGTCATCTCCAAAAACCGGATTTAATTCATTACTAGTTCTTTTCATCATCCGATTATGTTAATTCTCAAATACCATACATAAATCTGTACAACACACACAGTTTGGTGCAAGCTTCGATTTGTCAACTGAGATTACACTTTTGAGTTTTCGCTGTTTGCTTGACATCATGCGGAAAACAGACTCCTGCCTAGCGGCGCAGAATTGCAAAGGAAGATTGGGGTCTATTGTGTTTGCAATAAAGTGAGTGATTGCACCAGTAAATAAGGTAATTCCTTCATCACAAAATCTCCCTTTGAAACTTAGAATCTTATGTATTTTTTGCTAACTGATTGATTCTTTTAGCTTTTGGGGGATTCACAGACAGGCGAAACAGCAATACTCTCTTGTTAAAATAAATAGTTTCTGTTACACCTAACGGAACAGTCTCGCTTCAAGTACGTTTACGGATTGATTTTGACTTGAAAAAAGTTATAATGAATATGAGATTAAAGTATGCTAGAAATTAATGTTTGTTATCAATGAAGAACGCGCTCAAACTACAAACAACGTTAACCCTGCGCGCCGGCAGATCAGGGCTTTTAGTTAGAGGTTTCGAATAGAAAGGGTTAAAATGATATTACTGTTTTAAAATAAGAATATTTTTATTCTTGACAGGAGCAAATAAAGAGCTGAGTTAGATGAATTTTCTGATATCATTATATTTTCATCGTAGACTACAAGATATTTATTAAGTGAGATACTACGATCTTCTTACTGTAATATGATCCTTGATACCTCCTAGATGTTTAACGGATTGATCACTGTTGCAAAACAAGGAAATATTAAATATATTTTGAGAAATTCAGTTTAAGAAACTATATTTTAGATGTGTAATGAAGCTAGGGCATTGATTTCTATTGTAGCTGATTTGTTCATTTCTCCACTTTACATTTCTTTAAATAGTTTCGTAATGTTTTTTACACTGACAATTATCACCAGCTTATTTACTAACACAACATTCATTATTAATTTTAGTTATACATTACTGCTACTGAAACAAATTCCCACAAAATATTTAGCACAAAGAATGAGCAATGTTAACAACTGTGAAAACTTTGTTGACAATATCTATAATTACTTTCCCATCATTTCTTAAAATATGCGTCACAAAGTGTACAGTAGGCGTTACATCTTACTTGTCTCTAGTTGAAGTAAGGTGTTATAAATATTTTGTTTTGAACATTTACACAAAACTTGTGTAATTTAAACTTTCATTCTTCAAATTAGATACAAAATGTATGTGAATCATATGGAATGAATTTTCTGATATAGATGCTGTTTCCTAATACAGTATACCATGAATATACGGGTTTTTAATGGTCATTACAGTCTTCCTTAATATGTGTTTACATTACATGATGAATCAATTATTCCCTTTTTGTTCTGCATCAATTAGAATGTAAAATTTACACATTTCACGACCACATTTGATTATTTCCTTTAAAATCTTCAATTTTGTTATCTTCTGAAACGCTTTCATGTCTGTACATTTCATTCCCTAATGTACACTTTGGATTTTGTTGGACACGTTTAGACACTATCAAGTATTCATAATCAGCTGTATCCCTCAGTCAAATATACAGGTATATCAATCTGTTTCGCCATGAATTCATACCAACATACACATCGATACATATATACATAGATGAAGGTATACATAAATACATGACTACGTACATACATGCATGCACAGTTGCAAAGATACATACATACATACATACATACATACATACATACATACATACATACGTACATACATGCATACTGTTACGTATATGTAATTAAATTGCTTGTGTGTTAGTTTTAAAATTCATTTTATTTTATTTTTGTTTCATTACATTTTATTGTAATAATAATTTTCATTGGATTTAAGTCTCTTTTCCGAAAATTGGCTTGACCCGATTAGATCTTAACGTTACTTCAGCACTATTTTTAGCTCATAGTTTTTTGTAAACATCGAGTGAATACGATTGGTTATTGCCAAGGTCATTTCGGCCCGCATATTAACTGAACTGTAAACAGTCTTTCTTTTTCTAATGTATTTTCAGCGTGAGAATTTGGTTCTTAGATAGGGCTGTTCTTGCTACGTGACAAATTTCATTTTTTTCTATTGCGTTGTTCAAGTGTTAAGAGACCACATGACCTATCACGCGAGAATGGGATGATGTTTTAGTTGGGTTTAATACCCATTCTGAGAACTTTTCAGTCAGTCGTTCTTAAGACCTTGAGGGAACAAGGTGTTTCTCATTGTTGTTGCCAGTTTGTCTTTCATCTTTTTTTGGGGGAATTTAATAATTTATTCTCTAGAAAACTAAACAAGAGTACCTTTTTATAAACAGTTCTGGGAGAAAGAAATTCAGTGGAAATTTATTCTGGAGTTTAACGGAAACATAAACTGTGATTCAAGCGAGGATCTGTCGCCATTAGTACAACGATCTAATCTGGAATTTCATCGAGATTCGAACCCGGATTCTATTAGAACTGTTTAGTGATAGGACTTGTGTTTTTCAATCTTAGGATTAAATTTTGGATTATATGCACCAACAGTAAGTCCTATTTCCAATTGTTACATTGTTTTCTAGGGAAATAAATAATTTTGTTAAAATATACAAAGCTTGTTGGCTTCACTCTTTTCTCTTGTTTCTTTTGTACGAGCCTACACGTAACAGAAGCAAATTGGGTCGCTCGTCCTTGGATATATGAATTTTGTCTAAAATAGTTTAGAAAATTGTTTTTTTTTTTTTTTAAATTTAAATTCCTCTAGTTTTTAAATGCCAAGAACTATTTTACATTTTGTTTGAAATCTTTAGTGAAAACAACAGGCTTTCATTCACAATGGCATTAAAAGTGGAGTCTTTTCTTTCTAGTCCTACTCAGGAGCAGTTGGACAGTTTGAAAAAAGATGAATTGCTTGAACTTGCCAGAAAATATGATCTTTCTGAGGCAAAAGCTTCCTTAACGAAACAAGAAATTAAAAACATTTTGATTCAATATTTGATAGAGAAGAATGTTCTGATAAAAGTGTTTTGGCTTCGGTCAGTAAGTCGGTATCAGACTCTGACATAAAAGTAATGGAATTAAAAATGAAATACAAGATGGAATTGGAGTTCAGAAAGAAAACGAACAAATGTTATTGGAAAAAGAGGAGAGAAAGAAACAATTACAGTTGCAATTAGAAGAGAAACAATTGCAATTGCAAATTGAGAAGAGGAGAAAGAGAGACAGAAAAGAGAGAATGATAAACAAATGAAATTACAATCTGAGAAAGAGGAGAGAGAGACAGGAAAGAGAGAATGATAAACAAATGAAATTGCAATTTGAAGAGAGAGAGAGAGAGAG
>JAECUM010017210.1:0-54700 GCA_016617855.1 Megalonaias nervosa | reverse complement strand
ATATATATATATATATATATATATATATATATATATATATATATATATATATATATATATTCCAACAAAGTTTAATCATGCAAATGAAGCTGAAAATATGTCACAAGATTCTGTTCAAAACGCTTAATAAATATTAGCTTTAGTTTCAGACTGCTTCTTATACTAACTCTCCCGGCCGTGACTGACTGGCCCGCCCCACTGAAAAATCCTGACCCCCGCAAAAACTGCGGGCGCCCATGCAAGATAGTTAAGATGCTCACATCCTTTTACCAATGAATAAAATATATAATCAAACATCTATCCAGCTACAAATTAATATCAAAGAACAAAAGAACAGTCTCTCAATTTCCCAGTTATCATGGCTGAGGCTTATTTGAACCATGTTCACATATCGGCGATCAATTTGGAGAGTGGGATTCATACTCAACTTTGGATCTCCAGACCACATGATATAGCCTCATCTAAAACATTGCTTTAGCGCAGCATATCTATTAAGTATGGGAGTGTTGGATTTCCTCGTCAGATAATACAAGGCTAAAGTGCTCTTGCACGATGCCGCCTCAACCACATTATCATGAGAACCTACCACTGATTGCCCATTAGAACGAATAACATGCTCACGTACACCCACACCAACCTACCGTTGACGAGACTACGTTTGAATGATATGATGTGTATGTGATCCGTAACGACCCTCTTTACAAGCAATGACGGAAGCACACAAACTCGAACGCGTGGATGGCGTTTCAAGTTTACCAGAAACGTCAGTTATTGACAAGATTACATGGTGGAAAATCCCCTTATTCCAAGCATGAAAGGAATCTGCACAGCCTCAGAACAAGCAGCCCGTTATCCCAACGTCAGATACTCCTCCTCTTCCTGGTTACCAATCGTATCTACTATCTCAACTTAGAAGATGATTGCAGAAAAAACACGATACCAATTAGCCTTTTTTCCGCTAACAATAAACAGTGAGACTGACCTCAACTCAACTATTGGCTAAACACAATGGAGCAAAGTACAGTATGTGTTTCCACAAACGTATTACGCATACAAATAATGGAATGAGGCTGGAAAGGTCTCTTTATCGTCTTAGACAGAAGATTACCCTTAGAGCATTTACATGCGATCTCAAACTAAAATGTGTTCGAGAAAAGCTTTAGCAATATTATATTATGCAGTGACCAGGGACAGACTCCATCTTATATCATCTCAAGATGGCAAATCTCCAATATCTACCGTTATCCGGCGTGGAATTATACAAGAGGTGCTGCCGAAATACCAACAAACCAGGTCAGGAAGAAGATTCGAAGCCAAAACAACCAGCACCTGCTTTGCGATTCCAAGTTAAGATCCAAACCTAGCTACATTAAGCGTTGGGGAGGAAAAGTTGCTTTCTGGATGGCACAATCAGAAACGCCTTCAGTATGAATTTGCATCTAAGCCCATACCTCAAGCAATCTACGATAGGACAATAAACTAAGTCTTGGTAACTGCCTTTGTGTACGTTTTCAGGCTCCATATAAAACCAGTGACTCTAACTTCGCAGACCTCCAGCCTCCAAGGCTTATGAAAGGATTTCAGAAGGGCATCTGTCGGCAGCTGTCTTAACCCATTGGCCTTTATGCTTTGCTTGACGGTTCCGTCCATACAACTCTTTCCTGGATTGCATCAGATTGATTCAGTATGTTAATTTTGTTGCTTCCTCACTGACAACGGCAGGCAGCATCTAGACCCATTTAAAGGAGTGTGTTTTTCCCCTGTTTACTCCGTATCATTTCCTGCTCTCTTTGGTAGAGAAAACCGCTTGGCGAGTCTATGGTCGAAACTTTTCATTATGTTTTGGCCTCAATTGTGGCCTTCTTCAATCAGTCAAATTTTTGCCAACCTGGAGCAGTGCGAATAAGCTAACGTCCCTCTTTTACAAATGCGATGTTAATACGCACTTTTGTGGATAGTGGATGTGGTTCTTAGTATCAGCTAGTGACCTCTTCCACAGTTAGGGTGTAAATGTTATCGTAGCCAAATTTAAAAGTGATGCATTCGCCCACCTTCAATCTGTCAAAGGGGATATAAAAAAAGAGTGCTGCTTGCTTCACGTATTTGTCTTTTTAAATTGTGAACTATGTTCTTGGAATGTATCCAGGAGCTGGTAGACATCTACCATATAGCCAGTGTTGCTAAACATCGAAGAGCAACATGATGTGACAAACCAGTAGCAGTATCCAGCGTATATATTGCTTTAACACTACGCCCGTAATCCCTAGGGCTGTAATCAGTTTGCTATAGCTTGTCCGTCACGATGAAAAGAAATATTTACATCTAAAGCAGTTTGTAGAAAATGTACCCCTCCCACCACCAATCATCCAGCCAAGATGGCATATTCATGTTTTAAGCATAGTTTGGCTCATTGGAAATTCATTGTTTTGACAGTGGTTGTAGAGGATTAAGCTTTTAGCTGACAAAATTCCATAACATTATCAACATCATCGAAGTATTTTTCACTCTCTCTTTGTTGAATTAGACGTTCATTAACGTATACACAAAATGGCCCTGCTATGAGCGTCGAGGTACAAAGCATATTTCTGAGGATTGACACTGCTCAATCGATGTACTGACCCGTTAGAGAGTTTCGTCATATATATAAATTCCATACGTTTCCATGAAGTTTGTTAAAGTTATCCCCTATATCTACTATATTTTTAGTTGGAATTTGGTCAGTGAATTTCACAGTGTCTGATTTGTTGAAAAAAAATTGAAGATAACTTACCAAAGTGTTTACATGTTGGCTTGTAAGCTGAGGTGCTGGTTATATTGGGTCATTAGGTCATTAGGTCAGTATATTAGAATGTTATGTCGCCACTTTTAAATTTGATTGCGATAACAATTCTTTCCAATTAAGAAACAAAGCTGGGAGAGATTAATCGAAATTGCACAACTTTCATACACTTTGAGATACAGAGCTCAGGTTTGGAAAACTTATATAAAAACTGAATTATCGAAAACAATGGTTTGTGTCTTCTGTTTAAAATGTACATTAAGAAACACAAGACAAAACTATTATGAGTTGTGGAGTATCCGTTTCGTAAGCCTGCCTCGGCCTCAGATAGTAAATTGTTTTCTTATATAAAACGCGAAATTCTATTGTTAGGAACAGCGGTAAATACCTTACCAAGACAACTAGGTAGAGTAATTGGGCTATAATTGGTAGGATCTGATTTATCTCCTTTATTTTTATATATCGGTTTAATCAACCCTCAAAACCCTTTTTAAAATATCATTTCTAGTTTTATTGCCTCTTTATGCATGAATTTTGCGCTGAAATTTGGAAATTGAATTAACACACTATCTCATTTATCGGATGAAACTTTTGAAACAACATACATTTTACACATTTTGCTATGTCATTTCGGCGCTGGCAATTCTGGGTCCCTATATTAGTATACAAGAATGCCTAGTTATGTGGCCCCTTTATGTCTTTGTTACGATAACTTTTCTTACCAATAAAGAAATCTGTACAATGTTGGACTTGTTCATTTATTCTTCAATAAAACATATTTAACAATTTTTTTTATTATTATAACATATTATATAATGCATCTATATATTTATTTACTATTTAAAATGACTTTATATTATTATAATTCCAATTTTTATGAATTGACTGGGTTTTCTACAATTTGAATGGATGTAAACGGTCAAGTGATACTGATCTGGAAATTTTTACATATCGATATATTCTGCGGACTACTTTTGATTCCCTGTTTCCAGGTCATTTAATGTGACGTTTTATCTATATCAACACCTTACACCCTAATAATAACAACAACAAAAACCCACCCACCCACTCCTGTGATTTCCAATCAAAATTTACAAACCCAAGATTACAATCGACCATTAGTTATTAAACAATGTAATTGCACAAACACTCCTGCACTCCAACACTCAACCCTTTTGCCGAAGAGGCATATAGCAGACTTTACAAGTCAATCGTCGGAAATTATTGCATTTGATTCGACAACATGTTTCAGCAGCTGTTATTAAAGGCCAGAACCATGTGTCAAGCAAGGGATCTCATTAAAAATGGACACGATTTTGCTTTTGAAATATCGAAATGCGTAGAAAGTAACAACAACGGATGCTATAATAACACGTACCATACGCAAGCGTAATTTTAGAAAAAAAAGGAATAGCCTAGTTTAAATAGCATCAACCATGTTTTTTTTTTTTTATATATTAAAATCATGATCATAACAATATATCACTGGCATGACCAGCTATGACACGCTTCCCTCTATTACTGTATAAAGAATCGACGAATCATGGCTAGCGAAGATCGGTCGGGCTATGTATTCTGTCACAGTTAAGAGGCTAATGAAAGAAAACTTCGATCTACATAAAAGTGAATGTTTTGTTAATGAAAACTGCTGATCTGATGACAAATGGGAAGTAAATTGGAATTATGAGGATTAAATGATCATGGTTGGGTATTTATCGATGTGTAAATTTTACATAATCACTCACAAAGTTAACATAAAAAGTCTTTCGGACTTTATTTACTTTGTGAGTGATTAGGTAACATTTACATTTCAATAAATACCCAGCCATCATCATTTAATCCTATATTAAATTAATTTAGTATCATATATTATCACATAACGTAATTATTTATGAGTTTTGAGAGAAATGATACTACGACGACACGAAAACTGGTTCGCAGATCGTGAAATTGTGAAGAAACTAGTTTAATTAAAATTAAGAAACCAAACATTTGAAGAAGATATTGCCCAATCTTTAGCAAAGTCTATTTTAAAAACTAGGAAAACTACAAGATGAGATACAAACATTGGGATTAGATAATTCCAAATTGGTCGAAAACCAAGAACAAATAGATTGTGCTAGATTGCAAAATAAATTTATTGCCAATATAAAAAATTAAATCCACTCCTGGTCTTACTAGTTATCCCATCAAATGGGCAGTATATATTATAATAGTCATAATCGATTTTGATTCAAACACATATGATAATAATTATTTACTAAAACAACAATTTATCTGTTATGAATATATCAGATTTATTTAAATATATAATAAACTGAAATCATTAAATGACTGTAATGATAAAATTGAAGCAGTTCAACGTTACATCGACAGCCTTTTAGAAACAATAGAAAGAATCAACTATCCTCACCCACCAAATAAAAAGGACAAAATAATTGTTTTTTAAGCTGGTCCAAATGATGAAAAAATCTAGAAATTTGAGAATGTTGAACAACTTCCGCATGATAGCAATAACACGAAGAATGGTCGTAAATACATCACAAAAACAAAGGATAAAGAAATGTATTTACTACCATATACAGGGTTTGTTCCAGGTCCGATATAAATTGTTTAGGGATAACAAGGTATATTTTGCTGCGGATTTTGCAATATCATTAGCCAATGACACATGGAGTCTCTTAAATAGTGCCCAATATTAACTGGATAATGATGTGATAGAGCAGAATTCTTGACACATTCCGCATGCTAGTACAATAAAGGGACTAATACAATATTCAAATGAATGTGGCTGACAAAAACACAATTACGGAAATATAAGATTTGAGACAAGAGAAATTATAAATTATAAGTTTGAATATAAAGTGACAGAAAAAAAAGGATAAAATAAGGTGGTTCTGTCTTTATCCCTAGTAAACCTTTAATAAAGGCTTTGGCTCCAAAGATATTAACAACATTAGGAAATATGCTGTCAACATTAGATTAACAACATTAGGAAATATGCTGTCAACATTAGATTAACAACATTAGGAAATATGATGTCAACATTAGATTAACAACATTAGGAAATATGATGTCAACATTAGATTAACAACATTAGGAAATATGCTGTCAACATTAGATTAACAACATTAGGAAATATGCTATCAACATTAAATTCGACAGCAGCCACGGAAGCTGGTTGTAATAAAGGAAGAGTTGCGAAAAAACTAATGTAATATAATATAATATCATAAGATGTCACACACTGAATTTTAAACGAGTTTTAGTCAAAACAGCAACAACATCAATAATAATAATAATAATAATAATAATAATAATAATAATAATAATGATACAAGCCAGGGGTCTTTGTTTGACCGAGCGGTGTCAAACCCTGGCGCGATTCCCGCTAGAAGTCATATGTTTACCCCAAATTTCCAAAGACTTCTATACAACTTCAGTTGTAAGTTAGACAGCCAGACGTGTCCATTCTATACATAAATTTTACTCTAATCAATGTAAAACCACAGATTTCCCAACTTGCCAAATATCTATCAACCGCACGTTTGCATAGTTTCCCTTCATCAACTTCCCGTACCGTCAGCAGTTCACGCCTTAGAAACTCTACAACTATCCCCTAACTTAGGGAACTATTTTAACTACGCCACCTTAGGCCAGTCAATCCATGGTTCCAAGGCACATTACGCCAATACAACTATATCACATTTGCCACCATGGCGACATAAACGGTATCTGCAGAGTCCCTTCTCATTTTATTCCATTGTGCAATTTACTGGTTTCCTACCGTAAATACTGCCACTGCAGTCACAACACCAAGGTACACTACTGGATTTTATTAGGGACTACATTATTTCAGGGACAGTCATGCGGTTTGGGTCTGAATTCTCTACTAATTGACCATGGCATCATGGAAATCCACTAACACTTTCTCTCCGTGACGTTTGCTCCTAATAACTGGCTAATTATTTCGGGCTAAGGAATATTTCCATCGCACCGAATTCCAGTAATCAAACAAGTAAAATCACACAAATCTAAGAATTCCTTAAACGGGGCGCTACAACCAAATGCGCATCTCCAAACTTTATTACAATAATAATAATAATAATAATAATAATAATAATAATAATAATAATAATAATAGTAATAATAATAGATCAAAATCCAATACTTATTTTCCAAAAATCAAGTCATTTCAGCGAGAATCTGCTAAAACAATACACAAATGTAATATAGCATAAATATATAATGCATGAAATCAAAGTATTCTTAAAGAGCAAAAAGAAAGCCATATAAAAGAGGAGGTTCTTAGTCATACAAAGAATAATAAAAAGGTTATGAAAGGTCTATGTTCAATATGTGATAGGGAAAAATAAAAATGTTCTACCATTAACAATAACAACCATGTAATTTCAATAAGCAAATTCCAATATAACAATATTTATAAAATACACGAAACAATATAGGTTATAGTGGAAAACAGCTTATTCACATTATGCAGCTTTGGCCAAGCAGAGAACAATACAATAATTATAAAAGGTGTATCTTCAATATATGGAACAAGAAAAACACAGCATTTACCATTAAAAAAAAAACAAGTAATAAAATAGATATACATGAAAACTTGTACATTCATTGCCAAAAGCATGTTAATATTAATAATTATAACAGTAACCCTACATCACAACGTGATAAAGTAATCATTTATCTATTAGATAGGTATATAGGTAAAACATGAGCAGAAAAAGCAACTAATATATTAACACACACACACACACACACACACACACACACACAGGTGCAAAGACCGTAAAAAAATCTATCTGAAAATTCTATCTTAGCAATTTTGGAATGTTAAACAAGTTTAATTTACTTTAATTTAAAAAAATCTAACATCAAACTAGAATCTGTCTAGTGAGTAATTAAGAAACCAAAGACGTCGTCACTCTTACTAACGTTACTGAAGAATCTGGTACAACATGTTATAGGCTGAAAACAGCATGCCTCAGTCAAATAAAATAGTGGAATCGCAGCGTCTCTACACCAGCTAAACATTTACTACTACTACTACTACTACTTATTATTATTATTATTATTATTATTATTATTATTATTATTATTATTATTCGAATAAGAAGAAGAAGAGATGGAGGAAGCCTGAGACAGATTTAAAAGAGATGAAGCTCTTTTGCAAGGTTTGTTGAGACATATTCATTAATTAAGGAAAATATAAGAGATGTGCATAATGCAGAAATCATACTAATTGTCAAATAAAAGCACAGAAGATAACAAGTTAATTGCAACAAAAATAGTACATTTTGTATATTTGTGATGGACTCGTACTTTGAAATCGGAAAATAATTACATGCATTATCAGTGCTCGCTAAGAGTAGAAGGAAATTTGCATGCAAGACCGCTCTGATCATCGAACACTTTGACTGAATTAAAAGAGTAGATGTAATCAAGGAGATTTATTTTCCTTTCTCTTATCAGGCATCCATTCCCCTCGACGCATTTGATAAGGATGACAGAACAAGTGTTTGTTTAAACGATCCAGGTTATCAACGGCACTCGCGTACTCCACTCATATGCATTATTTTTACATGTGCCTCAACTGTGAATGATAGGCGTGGTAAGTTGCTGCTTTAATCCTGCGCGAATACAGGATCAAAGACAAGCGAAAGACAAAAGAACTAAAAACTTGAATTATAGGGGAAAGTACGATCACATAAGATAACAAAAAATATCGCCGGTCTTCAATCACTTCGCATTAATGCTAGTCTTGGGGATTCAGTTTGTTCAGCTCCCCTGGTTTCAGCGTTCGGCGGTCTTCACCCTCACTTATACCCTCGAGCAAGTGAATTCCTTAAAATGATGTTGAAATTAACGCGAAAACTGAAAATTCATGAAGTTTAATTCCACTGTGATAATTTAGAGGATGACAGTATCTTATTTAAAAACAGAGGACGTTTATTTTATATTGAGTATTTAACGCAGTGAATTGTGGCAACGCGTCAACGAAGCCGGTTCAACGGCTATTTACGACAGATAAACCCACACTAACGTCGTTAAACCCTTAAACATAAGAGAGTTATTTCCATTTTAAAATAATTTGGAACGTTGGTAGATGAAATAGCCAAAACATTCTGAAGGGCACTACATCACAGAGAGCGTCATGACATATCACAGCGATGAGCTTTCCAACAGTGAATAAGAGTTTAATGCTGCTTTTTCAGAGTTATCGTGACATAAACCGTCAGTCGCCGAATGACACAAATAGCGCCCGATTTTTTTTTTAGTCTTTCAAGTTCAATTTATTCCATTCTTATACTTTTCACTTGCAGTATTTATGTTTTCCTTCTCACATGACTTTATTTTATAGATGCAGGTATTTTTTTAAAAAAGTAGTTCTCCTCACAGTTTATGCAAAACTAAAGGCAGCTGCACTTAATAACTTGTTTACATTCTAACCAATGGAAATCTTAATTACTTTTAACTAATACCATTGCAAACATATCGTTAAAGATTAGTGTTTATACTCCTCGATCATGTGGTGAAGATAATGGGACAAGTTTGCTAGCCATGTTTTGCACTGGCAAGGCCACATTTTATTAATAACAAATTACATTTTAATTGCATTACACAAAACTACCAATACCTTCAAAGTGAAATCTAATTCTTACTAAATGAATTATTCGCCTATAAATGCATTATATGACGTGACGTGAATTTATGTAATTCTGCGTCAAGATAAACCTGCTCTGACCTCATATATAGACATCATATATAGAGGCTCTCAAATGGGTAACGATTTAATATTGAATTTATGAAACGAGTTGAATAATGTCCAGCTTTTGCGAGTCTTGTTAAATAATTACCCATTTGAGATTCTGTTTATCACTTAGCTTTATATAATGGGATTAGTTTCGAGAGAAAGAATAATTAATAATTTCATTCATTCTGACTTTTACGATGGACCTTTCCTTTGTTACGAGTAAAACTTAACCCCATACGTAGTTCTATAACCACTGATATTTAAAAGTAGATTGTTTTACAAATTATCAACCAAAGAGCAAGTGTCCTTCCAAATAAATACAACATTTTACACAGACGAAACCATTTTTCAACACAATATGCAGGTTACAGAATACGTAAACAAATTTCATTTTGAGTCGGAATTGCATCACATACTTACCGCGTAAATATGCAGTGGTTGGATAAACTTCTGTCAGTTTGTAGACCGGTTTATGTCCACATTCTTTGTGAACAGAGGTGAGTTTTTTTACTTCTGTAAGTTAACATTTAAACCATATAGGATGGATTCCATGCTACAGATATACTGCCTCCCTCAACCCCCACCCCACACAAGCAATACCCGTAGTTTTGCTTGTTATTGTTATTGTTTTTCTCTTGTGGTTTTAACCATTTTTTATGTTATGATATGTTATACATGACATAACAAACCCCTGCGGGGGTAAATTGGCCATATTAAACAGATGAGACCATTTGTTCCCCAGTTCCCTTTCGCGAGTCGATTCGAAAAATGGCGGCCAAAAATGTTCATTGAAAACAAACAATTCCAGAAGGCGAGGTTAAAACAGTTTTCCCACGATCGCAGCCAATCAGTAAAGAGAATATTGCACAATAGTTTCACGGGCTTCTGTGGACCACTCAGAATCACATAAAATGATACGTTCACGTATTATAATATCAAAAATATGAAACTGCACACACTATAGGCAAAGTCTACCGACAATGTGATAAATAGAATATCTGAAATGAGTAATGGTTTAATACTGGATGAAACTAGATGAATAACGTCCAACGCTTGCACGTCTTGGCGAGCAAAGTTGGGCATTATTTAACGAGTTTCATGGGCAACCGCACATAGGAGCAAGGGGGAGGGAGGGGGCTCTTGCCCCTCCCTCCTACATCCGTAAAGCTTAATAAATGACCACTACATGTTTGCCCCCCAAATATAATATTTCTGCGGGCGTCCCTGACGAGTTTGAAAAATTTAATGTTAAATAATTACCCATCTGAGATTCTGTTTATTACTTAGAGTTATATTAATGGGATTAGTTTAGAGAGAATGAATAAGGAATAATTTCATTCATTCTGACTTTTACGATGGACCTTTCCTTTGTTACGAGTAAAACTTAACCCCATACATAGTTCTATAACCACTGATATTTAAAAGTAGATTGTTTTACAAATTATCAACCAAAGAGCAAGTGTCCTTCCAAATAAATACAACATTTTACACAGACGAAACCATTTTTCAACACAATATGCCCAATGCGTGTGATATCATGTAGTTTGATACGGGTTAGGGTGGACGGTCAATGTTAACACTAAAGTGTGCCTATTTCACTACTAAACATTTTGGTTCTTGGGATATTCATATGAAAGGGTGACTATTGAATGCAAAAACTCCATGTCTACTGTAATGTGTTTGTGACCGGATATTTGTATTACTTTATCTGGAACAGTTAACTACAGTAGACATAATCAGATTTTATTTAGAGTCGGAATTGCATCACATAAAAAATACATTAGATCGTTTGAGCTATTTTACCGCGTAAAAATGCTATCGTTTAATAACGATCTGTCAGTTGGGAGAGCGGCTTATGTTCACATTCTTCTGTGAAAAGAGGTAAGTTTATTTACACCTAGAAATTAACATTTAAGCCACTCTTGTATATAGAATGGATTCCATGTTACAGATATACCGCCCACTCCACCCCATTCCACCCCACCCCAACTCCCAAGCTCACTATCCATTGGCCAATACCCTTCGTTTTATTTGTTGTTGTTGTTTATTTGTTGTTGTTGGTGGTGGTGGTCTTCTTCTTATTTGGGGTTTAACGCAATTTTTCACCTCATGATATTCAATACATGGCTTAACGAGCCCCTGTGGGTAAATTGGCCATATTAAGACAGACGAGACCTTTTCACCTCAAATTCCCTTTTTGGCAATCGATTCGAAAAATGGCCGTCAAAAAGATGACAGCACTAGTAAGGACACAAAGTTTCAGTCGGCGGGGTAAGGAAAATTTTCACAAGATCGCAGACTATTAGTAATGAGAAACTGAGCAAAAATTTCATGGGCTTATTTGGACCAATCAGGATCACATAAAGTGATATGTTAACATGTTGTAATATCAAAAATCTTAAACTGCACACACTATACGTAAAGTGTACAGACTGTATGATAAATAGAGGATCTCAAATGGTTAATGATATGCTGAATTCATCAATAATGTCCAGCTTTCCGAGAATTTATAAAACGAATTGAAAAATGTCCAGCTTTTCCGAGCCTTCGCGAGCAAAAGTTGGATATTATTTTATTTCAACGAGATTGGTAAATTTAATATTAAATCATTGCCCATTTGAGATTATGTTTATCACATAGTTTTTATTTTAATGAAAATAGTTTAGAGAGAAAGAAAAATAATTTCCTTCATTCTGATTTTAATGCTGCACCCTTTATTTGTAAAATGTAGTCCCAGATGCAGTTCTATAACTAATTAATATTTAGTAGAAGATATTTTTAATACAAATTATAAATCAAAGAGAACGTGTTCATCCAAATATAAAGAACATTTGACACAGACAGCATCATTTTTCAACACAAAATCTGCAATGGAAATTCCGTGTGATGTCACAGAGCTTGACTCGGGTTAGGTAAGACATCAATGTTCACACCTAAAGTGTGTAGGTTTCACCTAAGCATTCCAGTTGTTGGATGTTCATGTGAAGATTACTGGATCCAGAAATTTCTGATTTACTGTAATGTGTTTGTTACCTGATATTTGCGTTATTTCATTTGGAATAGATATAGAGAAATTGTATGGAATCGGAATTACATCACATAATAAGAAACGTTAGCTCATTTTAGTTATTTTACTACATATAAATGCTGTGGTTGGGTAAAATTTCTGTCAGTTGGGAGACACGTTTATGTCCACATTCTTCTGTGAACAGGGGTGAGTTTGTTTACTCCTATAAGTTAGCATTTAAACCACGCTTGTATATAGTATGGATTCCATGTTACGGGTATACCGCCCCCTCCGCCGACCGCTGTCAATTGACCAATACCCTTATTTTTATTTGTTGTTGTTGTTCTTGATTTGGGGGTTTACGCCATTTTTCAGCTCATGATATGCTATACATCGCGTAACAAGCCCTGTGGGGTCAATTGACCATATTCATATGGATGTGACCATTTCTTTCGCAATTCCCTTTAGGCATTCGATCGAAAAATGACTGCGAAAATGTTGATAGTAATAATAAACACAAGGAGTTCAGGAAGGCTGGCGGAGGAAAAAAGACAATCATAACGAGAATACTGCGCAAGAATTTCATGGGTTTATTTGGACCAATTAGTATCACATAAAATAATACGTTAACCTGATTGTCATATCAACAATATTAAAGTGCATAAACTATATGTAAAGTGTACCTACTATGTGATAAAAGGTAGCAACAAACTAGTTGGGTCTTGCTTGTGCTTAACAGCAAACCGTAAGTAACTGAAAACGTCCAGTAAGTGGAACATATACTGAATCATGTCATGCAATACAGTTGCATACGAAATCACGAGCTGGGTGTACAATAGTGCATTGTCATATATGTAAATTTTGGCATTTGAACAGTCAGAAACCAGCTACCTTTCTCAGATGTGTTTGAATGTCATTTTCACCTGCAGATGACATGTGTTATGTGATGCGCATTAAATGTAATTGACACTAATGCCTCAAGTTGCCTATTTTCAAACCCCACCTCTGGCAATAAAACCAAAATATAATGAAACATGTTTAGCTCATCAGCCACTCCATAAATAATCACTCGACGTGAATTTGTTTTACTACAGATTTAATAACCTGTTTGTTATACATTTTAAACCGATAAGAGACATTCAAGAGTTATTTTGTTCATTCTTCACTGAAACAGAAACTGTAACATATCTTAAATTTCAACTCCCCTCGAACGAATTTAATCAAACTTATCCCTATCCAGAATTCATAATGAATAAATCCCATTCGCGCTTATTTTTTGGATCACGGTGTATGATTACATCATTTGGAACGTTACGTTGTGTTGCCGGTAAAGTTTTCATAGCGTCTAAAATTCTGTTATTATTGTTCTTTTATCGACGAAGCATCTGCAACCGCCCGTTTGTTTGTAGTCCCGCCACAATGAAATTAAAAACGAAAAGCATGGGTAAAACAAAGGCACAAAACCTATTTTTTTCTTTTCATTCATCCATTTCTTATCTGACTGCCGCCAAGGGATCCCTAACAGTGTTGACTTACTGACGTTTCAAAGCAAACGCGAGCTCTCGATGTAACCAAGCAGACAGACTGCTCACTGCCCTTTTCTAGTTTCTAGAAAAGTCATTTCAGTGAAACCTGTGTCGTCTGAACAAAATATTTGCAATGTCTGGTTTTAATATGAACAAATACAAAGGAGGAACTCTTGTATACATTTGTTCAAAGCGATGTAATTGTGGCAGGAGCATATATTTTATAATTTTATATGTTCATGTTCTAATTAGGCAGAAGTGGGTATTTATTATTTTATGTAATTAATGTTCATTGCAATTATTGTGTTATTCTCATTTTACACATATTTAGCCATTTAGGCATCCTTGAACCAGGATTACCTGTTCGAGTTTTATTAACTCTGAGCAATGAAGCTACCCTGATTACTGTTCATGCTGTGTTGTTCTGTTGTATGACAAGTGGTAAGTAACTTTCTGATTGGTTAGTTTGCTACTTGTCTCTATAACAACAGAGCACGAACATCATATTAGTGGTGGTCATTCCATTGGAGCTTCAGAAGGGTGCTTGTCATGGGATGGCAGTAAGAAAAGTGCTTGATTATTCTTTTGCTTCAAGGAAAATGTGACTTGACCTTTGTCCAATATGATAAGGGTGTAAGAAAGCAGGAGAATTGTATTTATCTCTATTTACCAACCTCGTGCGCAATAAACCCAATTTCTTATAACAAATACTGGACTTGTATTTTCTACTCTGTGAGTAGAAGGCAAGTGCTGTAACATAATTCCAAAATGTACGGAATTATTGAGATTATTAGAGTTGAACTTCATCATTTCTATTGCTTGAAAACATAGATTCACCCATGCAAATGTGGAGACCGTGTTACTAAAAAAACCTCCCGTATGAGTCGAAACGCCAACAAGATGAAAATCTTTGGGACCTCTTGGCGACAATCAGGTTAGAACTTATAAATCAGTGAATGAAATGACTAAGTTTTTGTGCATTATTTATATCCTTGATGCCTTTTCTTTTTAAAATCGGGGTAGGGTGGGGTGGATTTAAAAAAAAAAAAAAGAAAAGAAAAGAAAAACACAAGAAGAACACAGTAGGGCGTGCTAATACTATAACTTTCTCCTGTCAATAAAGAGTTATATTTTTCTGAACAAATTATTTTACTCTCGAGAAGCGGATATCAAAATCTTGGCATAAAATCAGTTCAGTATTGTACAAGTATGCATATTTTACCTATTTTTGTGATTCAGCATCCCTGTACGCTATTTATTCCGTAAACAAAAAGTAGTTATTCGTCACATGGTTGACAACGGTGCGTGCAAAATCTCCGACACGATTTGACCGTAATTTTCTTAATATGGTAAAATATTAAGTAGGTTTAGTAATGCAAAATAAATCAGCATCGGTTCAAAGTATATAATAACACCTGTGTATTTGCTTTTCTCCGTTTAATCAGGCTACACGTAAAGATTTAGAAACGCAGGGCTTCATTTGGCACATTTCACGTAAATTTGTGCAAGAAAACATTTGTTAGATTTGTGAGTGGGTTTTGCTTTATACATCACTCATCAATTAAGGCAAGGGAAGATCACATGATAATTAGAGTACCTGCTTTAACTTTGCACAATTTCATCATTTAAAGCAACAAAGTTCAAACAGGTAATATGATTTAAAGAAAAGGCGCTTGCTAATGATCTAGTATTTTAAGTCTGCAAATGTGTTAAATGTAACCCCTCCAGTATGGAAAACATGTGATTTATACGTCTTAAGTAAACTATCCGAGCTGGAGAAATAATAATAATAATAATAATAATAATAATAATAATAACAACAACAACAACAACAATATCAACAACAACAACAACAACAACAATAATAATAATAATAATAATAATAATAATAATAATAACGCAGTAATAGTAGTAGTAGTAGTACAGGAAACGTCATGAAGATAGTCTGAGTGATTGTGTTAAGGGTAGCTGCTAGTATAGAATGGGCAGGTCACGTGCAGGGATACAGAATGAAAGCCCATTTTCATATTTTTTTTTTAACATTTCACACTCACTGCTCGAGATGTTAAACGTGATTAAAATATTATGTAGGTTTAAGGAATAACTCTTTAATCCCATCTTGTGAATCAAATATTGTTGTTGCAAGAAAGTTATTTTACAGTAAAATTACAAAAATTAGTTACTGTTTTAATTTTGTGCCTTGGGGGTCTAATGCTTTGTGTCTGAAATTCTTATTTACGACTTCATGAAATCTATAAAAAAAATGTAAATTTCTTAATAAAATGTAAAACCTCTTCAGCATGAAAGATTACTCTGCACCTGTTGAATACTTTTTATTATCATACATAACTGATATGCTTATTTTTTGGATAAATTTGTCACAATTGTGACAAGTATTATAACTGTTTATAGAGTTTTAGTAATGTATGCTCTTTAAAGAACACAGTGTCATAAAAGCCAGTTTTGATGATAAAGACCACCACTGAATTGCATACAAACCGATGTAAAACGGACCTGCGTGAATATAATTGATAACACTTTTAGACTTTAAATAGGGCTTACCAATGAGAACAAATGTGAGGCATTGATATTGACAGAAGATTCTGTTCCAATTCACATTTTTAAAACGAGTACTTCGGATCCATATCATATCGAATTATATCTCATTTTAAAATGTCTCATCATTTCTTACAAATGAATTTAAACATTTATACTTCATTGCGCAAGGGAAAACTCATTTGACCCCTTTAGATTTAGTTATATGCTTTAAGTGAGTGGTACTTAAATAAACTGCAATGTAAGAGCCGTGGAGAATAACATTTCCGTAAGATAAATTGACTGGTCGTTGTTTATGGTAGAGGGGACAGCAGCCGTCTTCTTACATTAATGATAATTATGAGCATGATTTCTTGCGGCCACTCGATAATTCCACGGCATTTATCACAGAAAGCACGTAAAAATATAAGGCCTGAATAATAATAATAATAATAATAATAATAATAATTTTCTCAAAAAACAAAACAAATTACTAAGACATTTCATATTTAGGACAAATAGTGATCCACTGTGTAACTTTAAATGACTTTAAAGGAGGTGGATAAACTGACTGCTATGTTATGTTGTTTCAAATACGTTTTGTTTTTTATCCCATGACATGATACTAAACTATAACTCACATATCTCATGTAAGCACTCTGAGTCACTATTTGCAGCTATAGGTGTCATTTTGGAGAATTTGATTACACATACCTATAAATGACGTTTATTCACTTTATTTCGCTCCTTGTACATCGAAGTGCCGTTGAAGATTATAAATTCTTCGAGAAATGCTCAACGGCAAATTCAATGATAACGTACATCGACATTGTTAGATGGTGTCACCCAAACAGAGTAATCCTATTTAAACCTGTTTCTGTCGCGCGCTATGATGTAACAGGGAAAGCGAATGCTGTTGGGAAGAAGTTTTGCTGCAAACATAAACAGAGACGCGACAATGTCGTCATTTATAAACAAAGTCTGGGAAAACAGAAAAAGGCACACATGTCCAATAAATTGGAGGTAGTTATGTAACTTCGTATATAACTTATGTATGGTATGTCGTGTCATATTTCAATTCGTACGTAAGACACATGCCATACACAATACCTATTTTTCCCCAAACAATTATCTTCCTTCATACGCGTAAGATTTTACATTATGCTCAACAATAATTTTGAAGAAATGTCATATGTACAAGTTAAAAATAAAACGTACCTACAAAAAATGTATGTTACTCCTCTATCTTATTCATAGTTGAACATCCATACAGGAGAAGAACGGGATTGTACCTTTATTCCCCCCCCATACTAGTAATAGTTCAATCCAATAACAACTTTCTTGACACAGTCTAATGCCAAACTTTAACTGGAATTTTCGTCTGGATTTTGCTATGACAATAACTGTGCAGATCACTAAAATATCACAACTGAATAAACTTTCTTAGAACTATATTACAATTAAATTTTAAAACTAAAGTTAATTTGTAAATTTATATCATTAAATGCGCTTACATGACCAGTGTGACTTTTACTATAATTGTAACCAAAAGCATCTCGATTCTAGCTGCAACTAATAGCCAACAGATTTCATTAAATTAAAATTTAGAACAGATTTGCCAAGACTAACTTATATTTAAGTTTACTGAAAAGTAAATTCTCAAAATGTTCACTGGCTTTGTTGTATGGTCTCATAAAATTAAAGTTGTGACTATTCCGTTATATTATCTGGAGTCTTACACGTTTTCCATGCATGCCCTGCATTTTTAGACGAGGGGAGGGTTGGTAATTTTCAAATTATACCATGTTTGCAAAACTCATTAGACGAGTGGTGCAACACAAAGAAACCAGACATGACAAACGTTGTGTCGGATATACAAATTTATGAGCATTATCTCCGACTGAGGGGCCTCTTTGGACTAGAATTGCTATTTGGAATCTTGGAGACGGGAGATTATATTTTAAACTGGAGACTAGGAAAAATAACAATATATCCTCTTAGAATACAAATAAAACATTCAGAGAATTATTTTAAAGAAAAGTGTTCATGATAGTTGTGTTATATGGACTTAAAGCAAATAAAGGTAATTGCCAAGTTAAAATAATTTCTACGAATAAACTAACGTACTTAAAACCTAGACTGAACGCTTGCAGGCAGTGCATGAATCATTAAAGAAAAGTGTTCATGATATTGTGTTATTTGGACTAAATGCAAATGAAGTTAATTGCTAAGTTAAAATAAGTTTACATGAATAAACTAACGTACTTAAAAGTTAGACTAAACGTTTGCAGGCAGTGCATATATTGAAAGAGTAAGAATGAAAAGAAATCTCAGTGGCTATTGTATTATTCAAAGCCTAGGGCGGTAACTATGTCGCATGAACACTTTCTTGCAGATTTAACTTGACGAAATTCATATAAAGTATCTTTCTGTATGTGACGTTATCTTTATTCTTTTCCGTCGAATGCACTCCATTCCATTTCTAGCTGATAAACTGCTACTTATAAAGACATGACAAAATTACAATTATAGCACTCCGAGGATTATAATTCTGTTGTGTTTATAATGAGAACTATAATTGGAACAACAGTATCAACAATAAGCAATAATCACTACTACTACTACTACTACTGATGATGATGATGATGATGACGACGATGATGATCATGAGGACTGTGTTAACATAGTATTAACTCTATGTTATGACTGCCTGCAACATTATCACAAGAAATTATGACGGCAGACAAGGATCGACAAAATAAAGAAATATATCGAACGACACCTTTACTCGAAGAGCAGTAAAATTTAGACCATCGCTGAGAACTACGTACCAATAAGATGCCTGGTAATGGCAGTGAGATGTGATAAAAACTCATCTGTAATGTAACATTTTTCCATCAGCACTGACAAGCTGTCGAAGTAAATGAATCGATACTCCTGTTGCTAGTCTAAAAAGTTGATACCTATATCGAACAGAGTGGAAGAAAAAGCTATGCATGCCTACAAGACTATGTACATAACTTCATTTGTAGATACCCGGTAGCTTCTCAAGGGTCGGTGGTTCTTACCGGGGTTTTCCGAGTTGTTTCTTTACCAGTTATACTGGTCGCCATGTATAGCCCATCTTGGGCTGAGAAACGGCGCAACAACAACAATCATTCGTAGATCAATGAATGTCGGTTGTTCTCCGTGATCGTAAGCTATAAGATTTCACAAACTCTGGGACAGGCTTATCCCAATAAGTAAATCACTGTCGCCTGGTCCTCCCCATAAGCATAATGCCTTAACGTTGTAGTCATACATTGGAACAGCGTTATCCCACTATGAAAATCACTGTCACCTGATTTACCCCATACAGCATAATAGTTAACTTGCCTTAATGTTCATGCCATACTTTGGGACAGCATTATCGCATGGTCTACCCACACAACGGATACTAATTAATTTGTATCAATAGCCTAACCGTGACAAGAAGTGCCATCCTTTTATGCGCTGATGAATATGTTTTTCAAACTATATCGATACTCTGTAACTGAGGCGTAAATGTACCGCCTATATCTGGCCTTGACTGGTTGGCTAAAACAACCAAACTTTAGCTTCCATAAAACCAGTCGTACCCTCACTGTGAACAAGAACAATCCCAGGCATATACCAACTGCGAACAAGAACAAGCCCAGGCATATACCAGCTGCGAACAAGAACACAGATTGGAGCAAATATGGTTTACACCCTCGGTGATAAATGCTTACGATCAATGTTAATCCCTGGGCCTTTCATTGAGCACAAACAGTGCATTACTGTTCTAACTCCAGCAAAGGATGTCCAACATATGCCAGGTCGAGTTAATTATGTCAAAACTCCAACAGTTGAAATTTGGTACCGGGAATCGTATTTCCTACTCATTATTTCCTTAAAACTTAACATCTACTGAAAATATTCATACAATACTAACCAGTCTGAAGTCAGAAATATATCAATACAAAATTCAAAATGCTTCACATAATTAGTTGAGTAGTAAACTGCATTTACCTAAATTTCTTTCTGTAAACCACTGCAAAGTTGAAATAAATTCAAATTTTATTCTTCGCTTTTAAACATAGAAAAGAATCCCAAGAACGGCAACTCTGATGAATAATGATGATATAGCTAATCATTTTTTTTTTTTTATTTCACTCACGTGCTTGGTATTCATTAATGTTATAAGTGTTATGTAATCTGGGCTTGTAGCCTACATTACCACAATAAAGTATCACTCGTGTGTGTAAAGGCGAATTATACTCCAGTTCAAATCACATGAGGCTAGGTCAGAAACTAGATCACTAGAAGTAACAAGTGGCTTTTTCAGGTAACTTTTAGCAAATGCATTAGAATCTACACATTGTTGTGTCTTTACATGAATTCTATGTTTTGGAATAATAAAAAGAAATATTATCAGAAGAGGGTGCATTTATCTTGTCCTCCAAAGCTAAAAGCACACGGTTTATCACTGAATTGCCCACTATTTCGCAATATACTTATGGCAGATTAATATTGTAAGGGAAAATGTCTAAATTGTAATCATCAGGTAATACGAATGTTACAACACACTTAGCACAAAAACTTCTCCTTGATTTAGGAGAGTTAGTCGCTAACTACTAAGGTACATGTAGTTCATGCAAAACGTACCGTTCATATCGTATCTTAAAACGAAGGAATCTGGTAGACGCTTTGAATACTTCGCGTTGCAAGCTTATAATAGTCTTATCTTCCTTGATATGCTATATCGGTTGTATCGAATTAAAAAAGGGGTTTTAGACAAGTTTTCCGATTGAGCATTGACAATAGAAAAAGCAATCGTCAAATATTCAGGTTGTATTTTGAAGCAAGTTGATACATCACTGCATACCACCCTTAACTACATACGTACTTAATACAGACGTAGAGACATGCAGACAATGGAAACTTATTAGACAGATGGTCGGATCATTAAACAGGTGAAAAGCTGATCTATTAAAAAGATGATGGAGAGAGATATAAAACTTTGCAAAACATATGGATGTACCGACATCCTTTTTTTTAAACAAACAAAAAAACAAACCAAAACCAGTTCATTCTCTGACACATAATTATAGGAAATATGCGCAACTGACAGCGACCTAGCAAATGGCGCATGAAATAAACGTTATTTATCTGCATACAGATTTTTTTTTTTTTACAAGCTAATCAATGTCGTCTGCTTCCTCTAGATCATAAACATGGAGATATACATCGTTTCTGTGAAACAAGGAATGCGCAAGTTCATGGTGCGTGAAAAAAGCAATAACAGTGACATATGCGTCACGAGATTGCATGTTAAAATCATATACTTTACTTTTCCCCTGCCATTACTGTTTTCGTATGGTGCAAACGTGATAGCATTCAATTTGCAGCTGCTGCAAAGAAAAAATATTCTTTACTGTCCTTTTAGTTTCACTGTTCAAAGTTTCGGTTCACCGGTAATTAGCGTCTGAAAAGATTATCTCACCGGTAATTCACTTTGTCAGTTATCATTAACATTGCCACATATACTATGCATTAATCAAAAGTATTATGTTTTAGTTGATAATAAGTTACTTTTTATTTATCGGTAAAACCTATTTGTAAAAAAATCAAACTTATTTTGCAATAGTAATTCCATCACAGCATGCAATGTGTTAATGCTAATAATTGAAATAAGGCAAAAGCTACGACCTGGGTTGAGAGGAAACGTAATTTTGTCTCCTGGTAGCAACATCTTACGGAGTATAACGTACTTTGTTATTTTTACGTAAACTTTGTAAAATTACACAAATTCTTGCAATGTTAAGGTTATATGCTTTAAATCAGAATCAATGTTCACCATACACTGATAAAGTCACATATAATAATCATAAAAGAAAAATCAACATGTCCCTACGACTAACGTGTCAGAACTAAATGTTTTTCATTACATTTTTTTATACATAACTAGTTTTACATTTTGACTAATGCAGTTTTCATTATTTCAATACATTAGTAATGGCATATCATATAGAATACATCCGGGCGAATAATGAAGAAATATACCAGAAGGAGGAGTCAACTTCTGAAGAAAAAAAATCAATGTATATCCCCTTTCGCTAATAAAAATCGTGTAAGATCGTTCTGACGCCAGAAACCATCGCTAATAAAAGGGGGCTAGGTAAGATCGTTCTGATGCCAGAAACCATCGGCTAAAATTTCCTGTGTTGCTGGTGCTCTTGCAAAGTATTCTAATATGTGTAGGAGGAAATTTGGGAACATAAATGGCTGGCGCCAATACTTAGAAGTACCAGACTTTGATTACTGCGAAAGACAATCATATATCTTCAGTCTGTGAGACGTTTGCCAACATTTGCTCCTTGAAATTCAAGACACGCTAATTATTTGATTATAATAAAACAAAGTAAGCAATGCTATATGTTATGATGTCCGAATAGCGAGTTCAATTCAGAGGCAAGGTCTAATAATTATGCAGCTCTTGAACATTCTATAGGAGTAAAATTCTGTCGCAAACACTAATAATTAGTCCAAATATTAATGTACTATAGTTTTGAAAACCAATATCGAATATACCCAGTGTAACAATATCAATTGGCGTAAGCACAAACAAGATGTCCTTTATGTTTAATACGATAGAAGATATAGCGCTTGACAATTAATATGAGCTTCTGAAAGAGGGACTGGTAAAGGTCAAATTGTTTGCATTGGCAACAATGGTGTGTGTGTGTGTGTGTGTGTGTGTGTGTGTGTGTGTGTGTGTGAGACATTATCCTGACACATGAACGATCTTACACTAGCCTCTTAATGCTGTGCGCCTAGCGAGGTAGCTGTTAGTACCATTTTTATGTTTTTGTTATGACTCGGCCGGGGTTCTAACCCGAGACCTCCCGCATCCGCGACGGACGCTCTAATCACTTAAGCCACCGGAGCGGTGCACAATGGAGAGAATGTTGGCATAAGTCTATGCTACTTTCATTTACCGTGGCTCACATTTCTGTACATGTGGTAATAATTGAACCTATACATTATCTAAATGGCCTAAGTACGGGTATGACTTTCTCAATCTGTCAGGAGATTTCTTCTTTGATAATAATAATAATAATAATAATAATAATAATAATAATAATAATAATAATAATAATAACAATAATAATAATAATAATAACAATAATAATAATAATATGAAAGTGGCAAGAAATGTTTTTATATTCAGTATAAATGGGAGAGTGGTACTGGATTTCTCACTTCTAGGTATTTTACTTTTCACGTTGCTCTCTTTTTTCTAAGGCTTAATGTCATTTTTCTGAGATGCTGATTTCTGCAACAACAACAACAACAACAACAACAACAACAACAACAACAACAACAATAATAATAATAATAATAATAATAATAATAATAATAATAATAATAATAATAATAATAACACCAAAGCAATAAGGGCGAAAACAGTTAGTCTAAAATTCCTTAATCACAGAGTACACATATACAAAGGAAACTTCAAGCTAAGATTTGTTACCTAACATGATCCTAAAGGGCCGAACTTTGTGGCAAACATAAAATACGCTGTAAGAACTTTATAGCAGTCATTGTATTTGAACTTTACTTAAACGTGTGTATAGAATAATAATTCTTATTAACCAAATAAGATACGGCAAATGTCTGAGATGACCTGTGTAAAGATAATAATGGTAATATCTCTCTCTCTCTCTCTCTCTCTCTCTCTCTCTCTCTCTCTCTCTCTCTCTCTCTGATCTGGAGTCATTTTCGTGGACGAGTCTCAGGAAATAAGTTGTTCAAAAGACATATCTGAGGAAAGAGTACATTCCTATCAGTGTTTCACGATATGTACCATAGCTAGGTACCTTTATTCGAGCAAGAGATGGTGATAACGCGTTTGCTTTTTGAAAATCTGTGAACTTCAGTGGAGGGGATGAGGGCTGTTGATATACTCGTGCTTATTGTATCAGTGAAAATGTCGTCTTTACCATCATTCTAATCTAAATTAATGTTATAAAATCAATGTGAATACTAGCCCCATTCTTGTGCCTCTTCTTTTCTATATAACAGCCTTCTATTTGATTATTGTCAGCAGTAGTTATCACATTTAACCTTAATATAAATATAGCTAACAGAATGCTTACAGTAACGAATATGCTCTCTGTCTGTCCGTCTGTCTCTGTCTCACTCTATGTATGTATATATGTATGTGTGTGTGTGTGTGTGTGTGTGTGTGTGTGTGTGTGTGTGTACGAGGTATTTGTTGTGGCATTATGGCTTGCGACCAGATAAAATATACATTTTTAACTCTTACTGTATTAAGTTACATGCCCCGTGAATTCCATTTCCATGCGCTTTTCCGAATTGTTGGCAGAAATGCATTTAGGAACGAATCATATTAAAATCCATACGTGTAGCTCTCAAGCAATAAACACTCAGTCTCAAGTTCTGGATAGGGAAGGATATATACAATTTTACCAAAGTGTTCTAAAAGGATCATACCACATTAGTACAATTGTATCAATAAAACTTACATGTACTAACCATAAATTACGTGTGTGAACACTGACCGTTTCAGTTAACAAATATATAAATAAATACAAGGATTTCTAAGACAGTTCATATAAAGGATCTTAATTAAAGATCAGCTTACGACATAAGCATTGAATTTTCTAAAATAAATTATCTTACAAACAATGTTATGAATGTTCTTCAGAAATGCTCGCAAAACCTGGCATGGAATAGATTTGATGCAGTAATTGATCTTTTCTACATAATTCAAATTAGACCGTTTCGACTTTGAAAGTCCTGATACATTGAATCTGTAATGTAGGATGATTATTATCTTTACAGTTCAGAAGATTATCTAAAATCTACATAGACTCTCTGATATCAAACTACATAGACTGCATAGACTATCTGATATCAAACTGCATAGACTGTCTGATATCAAGCTGCATGGATTATTTGATATCAAACTGCATAGACTATATGATATCAAAGTGCATACACTATCTGACAGCTAATTGCATACAATATCTAGTATCAAACTACATAGACTATATGATATCAAACTACATAGACTATATGATATCAAACTACATAGGCTATATGATATCAAAGTGCACACAATATTGGATATCAAATTACATATACTATCTGATATCAAAATGTATAGACAATATGATATCAAATTACATAGGCTGTCTGATATCAAAATGCATAGACAATATGATATCAAATTACATAGACTGATATCAAAATGCAAAGTCAATATAATATCAAATTACATAGACTGTCTGATATCAAAATGCATAGACTTTCTTTGCTGATTTTTGTTTTACATGTTATTAACTTTGTCGCGCAAGAGCTTGGAAGTTATGTTTTCAAAGGAAATTAACTTTATTTTCTTTCAGAAAACAACATCCTACATTGACTGATTGTACATGAAAATCATTTTGTAAATAACGAATATTCAATAATTACTCTTTCAGTAATAATTATGTTAATACACACTTTTAATATATCTTGGAATAATTAGATGTAAAGAGATATAGTAATGACAACAATATTTTACATTGACATGTACATTGTGAATTGTAATATGAAACATTACTTTCAGTATCTTTATAAAAAGAGTAATAACAAGTTTGGAACTTGCTTACATTTGTATAAAACATTTCGTTGCAGATGAAATACAACTGCAACATTAACGAATTTAAGTAAAAACTATGCAAATATTAAAATCTAATGTAAAGTCGGACAAAGTGAAGCTTTCACATACTAAACTTCATCAGGAGTCTTTTAAAAGATTATCTCAGACTGTGATATAATCTGAAACATTTACATTTGCACTTAACTCTAATGCCATACAGTCATGCAATAGTTTTCTAAAAGGCAGTTATGATTTTTGTTTTTAGGGATTTCAAATTTGTTGGAAGAAAAAGCATTTTGCTGATGTAGATAGAAAGTGAGATGTTTGTAATAAATGCTGAAGTAAGCATATTCAAATGATGGATGTAAATTAAATACTCTAAGTAAAAGTTACATTCTTGGATCCATTTATTGTATAATAATAATAACAATAATTTTATGCTGTTGTTATTTATTGCAAAATGGAGCCTCTTACATGTATATTGTTCCTACAATTCCATTCTTGCATTTTTCTTATCCTCATCAGCTCTGTATTCCATCTTGCTCAAGACTTTCATATCCTAAGGCTAGTAGTTATAATGTTTTAATTGTTGTTGTTGTTGTAGTTATTGGGTTTAACGCCATTTTTCAGCACAAGATAGGTTATACATTGCGGCCAGTATAACTGGTGGAGGAAGAACCCTGGAAAACCCCAGTGAATATATTTATTTTCTGATTTAAGTAATTGTACATTTACTTCTTGAATACCAAGTAAATCTCAGCACTGTTTATTAATCGGATAAAAAGCTATTGCTGTTAGCTTAACAGCGTGTTAGCCAATTTAAATGTTCCTGGTTAATTTAAAAACTCATTAATTACGTAGATCCTATGTGGAAACGTACTTAGGGCAGAACATCGCGTGCAAAATCCCATTAAAGGCTGTTTCAAAGACTTCTTTGATCGTAAAACTCAGATATAGAAGAAAATGTTGTTATTATGCGTACTGCGCCAAAAGAATGTAGAAGTTAAAGCTAAACGTACCAAGCAAACACAGTTTATTGTATCATATATCACAGTGATAGATTTATTCTTACACAATATTGAATAAAGGACGTGGCCTCTCGATGAATAGATAACACGTATTCAGTACTGTTTACAACACTGAAACACAGCAATAAGTGTTAAATATTTTATTATGGTTATAGTACTTGTAAAGCTGTACAATACCGATGGGACGCTATTCCATGTTCGCAATATATATATACCTCTTTAAAAAAAAACAACAAACAAACAGATAACTCGAAAAGCGAAGAGAGTTTCGCCGCAGAATCTCCATAATTTCACTCATACGTGGTCAATTACGAAGATGTAATTTACCAAAGTTTCTTCTGATGTCCAGGTTTTCGTACTTATTGTTATTATGTAGGCATTTCTCTACGGTAGATTTCTGGAATGAAAATTCATCCAATGTCAAATATCCAACGACTGAGTGGTGAAATCTATGTATTCATCTTCACATTTTGGAACATAAAAATAGCAGCACAAAATAGAGTTTTAGCAAATATATGATACCGCGTAGGTAGTGTCAATTTCTTTTGAACTCGACGTTGTTAATAATAATAATAATAATAATAATAATAATAATAATAATAATAATAATAATAATAATGTTTTCTGAGGATAACACATTTAGTTCAGAATCAACAAATCTTACACGTAGTCCTCAATAACAGAATATTAAAACTAAAAATGTGACGTACATGTACAAATAAAACTTTACTTGCTAGTGTCGGACACACATGATATAGTACACATACATACATACATACATACATACATACATACATACATACATACATACAATACATACATACATACATACATACATTGAAGCATTCAAGATATACATGTAGGTTTGGAATCTGGGAAGTAGACGGGGTATCTAAGTTATGTATCTCCATTTATTTGAGCTGTCGTAATCAGAACGAATAAATTTTTAAAGGCGTTCTTTCGAGAAGAGAGTGTTGGTGTTTTTTTTTCCAGAACACTGCTGCGGAATATATCAAAGATATTTTTACAGAGTCGTTTCAGATTTAGGCATGAAGATTGAACTGGAGAAAGATATTTGCAGAAAGCGCATTTTACTAACTTTGGTAAATATCGTTGGTTTTACATAAAGGAGAACACTTCTCAAAGTCTGACTGTTTCATGGACAGATATGTTTTATGTGATGATCTTTTGTTTACTTCAATATTTCAATTTGAAAAATGTGATAATGTAGCCCGTTTTTATTTTAAATTGTATTTGTATTTAAGTACATTATGTTGAGCCATCGAGAGAAACAAATCATATGATATTTCACACAAGGTAGACAAAGAGACGGAAAGGTAAATAGATGGCAGGTAGGTAAATAGCTGCATAGCATTCAAGCTATTTTGATCCCGAAAACGTATATTTAAACCTAGAACAGTAAATATCCTGCATGAAATAAAAAATTTCTAGGGGGGAGGGGTATCACACTAGATGACTTTGCATTTCATTGAAATATATGTCCTACTCGGTACATAATGGATCATAGTCAACTGGGTATAATGTCTTGTACGAAAAGTAGTCATTATAAAGTCAGCGAGCAGACATAATGTGGCGATACACGATGGATTCTTTTGAGGTTAGAGCTCTTACAGTAACTGACCACTCCGGTGGCCTAGTGGTTAGAGCGTCCGCCTCGGATGCGGGAGGTCGTGGGTTCGATCCCCGGCCGATTCATACCAAAGACTTACAAAAATGGTACTAACAGCTGCCTCGCTTTGCGCTCAACATTAAGAGGTTAGTGTTAGGACTGGTCGGCCTGGTGTCAGGATAATGTGACTGGGTGGGACATCATGCTACATGTCTGCGGCATGATGCCCCAATGCTAGACATCACTATAAACTGCCACACTGCAGACATCGTAGCGATATGACTGAAAAATTGTTAAAGCTACGTTAAAAATCTAAATCTCTCTCTCTCTCACACACACACACATACTCACACACACTTACAGTAATTATCCCCCTTTATTTTGACATATTCAGGCTTGGAGGTCAGTATACACCTACCGATAGTATTCCTGTTTGGAAATTATCTTCGATTTCCTATGCGGAAAACTAAATTACAGTTCTTACAATGAGATAAGAAAAATCGGCCAAGCTGTCAATCCTTCCTTATTTTTTTTTTAGCAGGTTGATGCTGTTTGAGACATATATGGAGTATTCTGTTCTTCCTATTTGTGCCATTTTGTGACGTTTCTGCAGTGGAGAAAGATTTTGTTGCATTTTGTCGAAGGGGGAGGGGAGCGGTCCTGTCGCTATTATTTTCTTTCAAGACAATCGTACCTATGATACAATGACAGTGTATACTCGCTTATAAGACGTGTCAAACAGCAAACAATAAAGATCCCGATCTGCCGTAGCACAATGCACCTGCAGATCTGGGTCTATGTTCTTTGTTCTACTGATTACTCTTAACAAACTGCACAGACTCAGATCTGCCGGCGCATTATGCGATGGCACATCTTGGTCTTTGCAGCTTGCAGTTGGACACGTCTTATAAGTGAGTACAGACGTTATATGCGACGGCAGAGCTGGGTTTTTGCAGTTTGCAGTTGGACACGTCTTATAAGCTAGTAAATATGGTACACTATTTGCTTCAAAACTGAGTGTCAGTTCTCTTTCTTTTTGACAAGTTCCTTAAAATGTTTAACTATGACCTATATAACAGGATAAATCCCTAACGCGTTTGGAGAACTTTAGTTAGTATCATCAAGCGGACGCTTACTCTCGACCTTACTAGTACAAATGACTGCTTAGAATATGTTCGAAATCTAAACCGGAGACCTTTCTGTTACAGCTGACTGCTTCAGAATATGTGAGAAATCAAAAACGGGAACATTTCTAATACAACTGACTGCTTAGAACATGTGAGAAATAGCAAACGGGGACCTTTCTAGTACAACTGACTGCTTAGAATATGTGAGAAATAAACAACTGGGATACCTGAGGCGACGTTTGTTAAGAATTTGGTGGTAATTCAGACTCATTTCTAGCAACAGGCCCTGTCAGCAAGAATCACGATCGTTTTTTCGTAAGCATTTCAAACAACATACCATTTCAAAAAGTATCACGATCGTTGTATAGTAAGCATTTCTTTATCATTGGTAATACTTAGAACTTTGTCCAACATTTACTTTCAAGGTACCTCGTAAAAGATCGACCAGAGATGTGAACAGTTAGCTTTTAAGAATAATTTTAGACAAATTGTATCTATTCGTCAGTCTAAAATGTGCTTCATACCTAATGTACAAGGCAGGTATCGGGCCGTGTGCTCATACATTCATGCACAAAGAAAATAGTAACAGATAGCAAACCCTTGTATCTCTGTAATTTACATTTTTAAACTGAACTAAAATGGTAGCATTGAAGGAATTTTATTCTAGAGACCAGTGGTATACCTGACTCGATATTTAATTAACCACAGAAATTGTTTGATGCCTGCAGCTGTTGTTAGACTGTATCATTGATCTTGAGGTTACAGATGCATATCACAAGGATTAGGCCGCGGAAGGTCATGCCCAAAGTGATCGGGAGACTGATGTTAAGACTTGTATCGCGGAAGAAAATTACCCTGTACTTTCTGAATCCCTTAATTCAGGCCAGTCTGAAAAATACTATATAGAAGGTGTGACGGATATAAATTTATCATAACGCATTATAAAATGGCATTTTTAGGGTGGTGTTGGCTGGATTAAAAAAACAACTTTATTATTACATTTCTATTAAGTGAAGGTCTCTCCGTTCATTGGAATTTTAATATTGCAAATTGCGTTGTTTTCGATCCCACAGGAAGATAAAAAGGTAGCATCATTGATATAAAAGGCATCCAATAATTTATGACACTGATGAGCCATCGTATATTTCCTAGAGTTTAATACAATAAATTTGTGCAAAGTAGATGCGTCTTCCGTGTCTTGCTTAATGGTAATTCATAAATCGTATTAGTCGCAATGTACTTTTTTTATAGTAAAACTTCTTATTATTAACCGATGAAACCATGTAACAGTTACAAGCCAAAACACGGGGCTTAAAGTAATTTTCAAAACCCTCTTTTAAATTATATTTTTCTTCAAGCAAGATTTGAAATACGTCTTTAATCATGATATAAACACTGATATTTTGCATGATAACTTTGAATAAATGTTACAGAGAGAGAGAGAGAGAGAGAGAGAGAGAGAGAGAGAGAGAGAGAGAGAGAGAGAGATGCCTTTCCGAAAGTAATTTTTCGATTCCGTTAAAAAGTAAATGAAAGTAAACACCACAGAATTGCTGAGCATTTGATTTGTGATATGATTGTGAAAATTAAGGCAAGTTATTGTTCATAGGGTACCGCAAATTTAATCTAGAGCCATATGCGTGGACGATTCACAACTTCTAATAAGCTATACAAAACGAAATGAAGATTGTAATTGTATTATTGAAAAGAAAATAATGTAAGACAAAGGCTGCCTGTAGTTTTCTGATCAAGACGTTGGGGCGCAATAAAGTTTGCTTTAAAAAACGATGGCTGACATAAAAAATAACAAACTTAAGGAAAGGTTATAAAACATTTAAAATTCTGTACCACGATACAATGACAGCAATGCAATATAAATATCCATGAAACAAGGCAAGAATGTCATCAGCGATGTTAAATACAACGTGTCTATTACATACACAAAACCAGTAATAATGCATAAGACGTTCATAGCGAGTAGTATGGAATAACGAGTAGGAGCAGCGTTTGTGTAGGATAAAATGAAAAACTATTAGTATATTATAAAATACAGCTTACTTATGTTTCCTTGTGGCACACAAAAACTTTTACAAGTAACTTGGTATTTTCATGGGTCAAAATGAAAAGGAATGTTCCTGGGATGTATGGTCTGCTACTGTACATTTCAGAGTGTAGAGGTTAAACACAAATCAGACAATAAAACATGTGTCGGAAAACCATAAAAGTTTGAAATTGTGTTTTGGAGAAGTGGTTGATTAATATGTATGAATATAATCATCATTTTTTTTACAAAATATGACGTGGTTTCATGCAGTAACGCTTGTGACACAAGTTATTGACTGTTCGCCATACAATTCTTTCTCATTCAATATTCGAGAGATCTGTGCTATTGCATTAATCTATTATCAATATATACCTTCTTTCAGCAGTGAACGTAGTCTTCTAAAGACATCACCATGCAAGCAACCAGTTCCTCCCTTCTTCTTTTCTTCCTTCATTCTTTCTCTCTTCCTTTCTCTTTCCTTCCTTCCTTCTTTTCTTCTAGATTTGAAACGTCAGGGACCGAGTTGATAAACGGTTAGTCGTAAAATCTAGCAGAGGTAATAACTGCATGAATAATTATCACAGCGCCAATGAGAAGACAAAGAGGTGTCATTTAAAGTGTAAATTGGTAACGAAAATAATCTCTACCCTACATTGTTCTAACACCATTGCTTTGTGTGAAGCATATTAGTTTTGCATGTAGTATAAAATCACGTGGGATATCAACAACAGACCAACCCTTTTTATACAATGGTTTGAAATAAAATACACCCTTAAAATGACACATATGTATCTGTTCTTCTTATTGATGTTGTACAAATTCACAATAGGTAAGGAGTTATAAGGCCAAAATCTTCTCTGACAATATTTACTAGAGAGTATGTGTTTTGATCTTGTAAGAATTTTTTAAAAAAAAAGTTTACAGCCAATTATGCATTTTCCTTTCATTTCCTATTCTTGCTAGTATCTATTTGCAAAATAGTTAACTTTGAAGGGGACTACGGAACCATTCTTGTAAGGACAAGAATGAAAGAAAAATGCGCCCTTATAATACTTTCAATAATGTACCTTACAAGTCTCCATCCATTTTGGGATGTTGGGGAAGTGGTAATCGTGCATGGCCAAAGATACATGTTTCATAATGTAAGAATACAACCACAGTGCCACACCTGGGCTGAGGTTATCAACAAATTATTTTAAACTTTCATAATGGGGCCACTGAAACTCGGATCTGAAAGTTAAAATAATGGCATAAAATAGTGTTCATTCAGTATGACAAACACTTGACATGGGCTGTCTAATCACTGAACTCTGTGACGAAAGGTACGAGTGTACCCTTATCAAAGGGAAATTATCTTATCAGGCATCTTTTTCTTAGTTCTTTCAATAAGCACGATAGAACAAGGAGCATTTTAGCCACCCAAGTTATTAACAGCACGCTTGTACTCCACTTATGTTACGGGGTGTTACCAAGAGGTGCAATTATTCCTATGCGATGGTTAGACGTGATAATTCCTACCTTAACGCTCTGAAAGTACGGGATCAAAGACAAATTAAAGAAAATACAGTAGCTACCGTGTTGGGACTCTCATTTAGGAAACGATATGTTTTGTGAGATAGACCAGAGTTGTTGCTTTGTATTATTTGTCACTAATACCGATCAAAGGACCTACGACTGTGTTGCTCTTTAGTTTAGTCCATTTGGTAAGAACACTCACCATAAACATTTAGATATTTATTGCTTTTACCCAGTATCCACTAAATGCATATTTATCTATTTATATACACATTGTAAACCAGCGCTCCTATTGACGTCTGATGGAGACGTTCTACAATTAAAAAAATAAATTTTGTATCTGAGATAGGGTAATTTTCTTTATAAATGGGAATTTGTCCGGATACAGAATTCTAAAAGATGGCAGCAAAGAATATGCATTGCCAGATGTAGAAAATACAATCCATCGACCATTCCTCGTGACGGGAATGAATCACAGTGTGTGTAATTGCAACTATATGATGTCGCTGACGTTTTTCTTTATGCTAACATCTTTTCATTTTCAAGGCTGTTTCATTTTTATAAAGTATGTGGAAAGAATCTCATTTATCGTGTCGTACCTTGTTCTTCTACTGGTATCGTTTTCGTTCATTTTGTTCTTATAACCTTTATCTTTTAGCATCAGTCCAGCAGAATAGGGCTCGCCAAGTGTTTATAATACTGACTGGCACTGTAGGATACGTATCAAGGATTGAACAGACTAAATGTCAGTATGCGAGACTGCTTCATTATTGCTGTTACATTGAAAAAAGAAATAATTAAATTATTCATCTTTACATTAGTTGTATTGTATGACTTTTCACGTATAAACTATTTATTTGTTTCAACACGTTCACCCCGACATAATAATGATGTTGCAAACCGGTTTCAATATCTGCACTTTTGCGGATATGACGTGATAGGTCATATTTTTCCGTCCGTCCGTCTGCTCTCAGTCAGTTGGTCCGCAAATACATTCGTATTTGTTTCCTGGAAACCTAAAATCCATCTGCTCTGATTAACAATGCATCAGTACAATCCCGGGTGAGGTTAGGCATCACACCAATGAGTACAAAACGAAAAGACATAAAGGGTAAAATCCTTAAAATACGAAGCAACTTTTTTTCTTAGTAAACCGCACTCTTTTCAAGCTTCCAAGACCTTCTGGGATGGAACATCATAAAAGTACTCATCATGGGGCAGACAGGGTATTTTTTAGCGCAAGGGGTGGGTGGGTGAGACGAACTGTGAGAAATTGATAATGCGTGATATGATGTTTGAGAAGGCTGAGTAAGATGACAACGAATGTTTCGGATTCTAGTTCAGTCCCCAGGGTACGAAGGTGTGCGATATAATTAAGAAATAAATAATTTCCTAGGTAATAATGATGTTTGCATCTAATCTCAAATCATCCTACACTGATTTGTGGAGGTGACCCCGATGGTGATTGTATGACAACGAATGTTTCGAATCCTGAATTCAATAAATGCTGATCTTTGTATTGGTTTCCATGCCAAGTTGTTTCTTTTGTTGTCACATTGGACCTCAGTATCATTCAAAGTGACTTACTGCATCTTTCTGCTTTCATTACGGTAATAATTTACTTAACTAAATTAGTCTATTAATATATTTAGTCTGTTTACTACTTTTGCACAATTATCACTGCCTAGAACAATTCTTATAAATATCCATTGACAGCAGTACACTAAATAATGTCATTTAGTTATTGATGCACAAATCCAAATTACAAATAACTTATCTGCAAAATGAGGATGAAAGCTGCATTAGATTAGGAAGGAAATATGCGTATATGACATGTTTCGATAAACTTTTATTAATATCGCCTGCAAAATACCAGTCTTTTCTTGAATACGTGGATACACCTAATGTTTAATCATTTTGAGTTCATATTAATAATTAAAGCTTCATGGAAACATTATTTAACACTGATTCCAACCGAATACTTTCATTTTTAAAGGAAAGGAACTACCCGTAACAAACATTGAACTTGGCGAGTCCTTTTACTGTATCCGGTGTAATTAATGGCCATGTACTGTTGAAGTGCGTTAAAAGACAAATCTTAATGCAACAAGTTGCATATACAATTTGGGCAGTGTTCAAGACACATGCTAGTCTGATCTATAGCGAAAATAAATTATTCATGAAAGTAATGACAAGAATAAAAAAATTAATTATGATTATATTATATTCCATTGAGAGAGAGAGAGAGAGAGAGAGAGAGAGAGAGAGAGAGAGGACAAACAGAAGAAACGTTTTTTTGAACGATATGCTTAATTCAAAAAGCCATTAGTTTTGTTTCTGAAAATTGCAGAAGAGGTTCAGTTGTCAAGATTGAACTGATTTGTTATTCGTGTTTAATGAATGATATCGTGATTTGTTTTTCCCGATTCCCTTTTAGCAATGACTTAAAACAACGTATCATTCATTTTCATTGATTCTCTGCAGATTCGCAGGTTTTAGAAGCCAATCTTCGGAAATTATTGCATTTCACCTCTACAACATGTTACAGCAGCGGTTATTAAAGGTCAGGGTCATGTCAACCAAGGGCTCTCACTAACAATGGACACGATTTTGCTTTTAAAATATCGAAATGCGTAGAAAGTAACAACGACGTTGCTATAACAACACGTACCATACGCAAGCGTAATTTTCGAAATAAAAAAATGAATATTCCTGGTTTAACCGCAACAACCATGTTTTATATATTAAAATAAAGATCATAACAAATATATCACTGACATGACCCGCTATGACATTCTACCCCGTATCACCGTATAAAGAATCAATGAATCTTGGCTAGCGAAGATAGGGCTATATATTCTATCGCAGTTAAGAGGCTAATGAAAGAAAACTTCGAGGTACATAAAAGTGAATGTTTTGTTGATTAAATCTGCTGATCTGATGCTAGAAAGGAAGTAAATTGGAATTATAAGGATTAAATGATTATGGCTGGGTATTTATCGATCTGTAAATTTTACCTTAACACTTACCTTTGGACTTTATTTACTTTGTGAGTGATTAGGTAAAATTTACACATAGATATATACCCAACCATGATCATTTAATCCTCTAATATCTTTCCGTACTTGAATGAAGTGCTATTGTATATGATAGGGATGATAGCGGAGATTTTAAGGTTGACACAAACTAAAACGGGCATCTACCTGCGGCAGTGCTGCAGGGGTGAGACTTTTAAAGCATGGATCATTAGTAGACCAACTTTACATTAATTTTGAGGACCTACATATGATCAAATCCGTACGAGTCACAAAGTAAAGTATGCCAACATTCAAAATTACCATGTTTACAAGTGTAAAAGCGGTGGCAAGGTTACTGAGGTCACCAACATATATTATCGACATGCTTCAAGTTCTATCATACAAACCATTTGACAGAACCAAGATGTCGGCATAATAATTTCTTGCTTGGGGGTACTGAGGAACAATAAAAATAAAACTTTTTCGAGAGTTTATTCAGGGAAAACTTGGGCCGGATGCAGATAACATTTATTTGGTCCATGAACTTATTCTTAGTGCACTGAATATGGCTGGGCGTTCCTCAAAGATTGTAACAAATCTCACACCATAGTGGCTTTTTTTGAATATGGTGATGCAGAGTATATACTGGAGCATACCCAAATATTCATAGGCCGTGTTTATTCTAGAAGAGATTAAGTTACCGTCAGTACTCGCTTATAAGTGGAATCAAACTGCAAACAACAAAGATCCTGATCTGCAGTAGCATAATGCGCTTGCAGATCAGTGCTTATGATGCTTGTTCTACTGAGTACTCCAAACAAACTGTAACTGTGAACTGTAAATATGCGTGGAACACTAATTTACTTAATAATTACAAATTATATTTGGACGCCTATATTGTTCGTGACAAACTTTAATACATAAATACGAGATTCATATCGTGCGAAGACAAAAGGGGTATAATTATTGTGCACTTGCGTTAAATAATGTGCAGAATTAAGACTGTTCTCTTTTGTTGTATAAGGTTAAATTCTCTAAAGACTGTGGCGATGCAAGAAGGAAAATTCTGAAATTCAATCATGCGTGTGAAGAATAAATAATGATTGTTATGCAAGAACTAAATTTATATAGAAGCATAAAACTGACTGACTTAAGGATAGCTATGACCAGAGTCAGGTCAAATTATAAACTGGTTTTACTAAATGTCACCAAATGATTATGATAAACAACAAACGATTTAAGTTTAACGAATGAAACTGAAAACTGCAGTATTATACTGAAAACTGCATAAAGATTCTGCAAATGATCAGACATTAAATATTAATATCAAGACAATTTTGGACATAAATAAGAAAAGAGTTAGAAAATGACTTCATTAATGGTAACCATGGAAGAACCTCTCACTGGTACAACATATTATATATTATTAATGCGTGTTTAAGATTCTGACTTATCAAGATGGAACGTACATATGATATACGTTTAACAGGCTGTAGAAGTATCTATTAAGGTTACCAGCTCAGGTAAACTTGGCTATTTAGTTAGAGACTCGTTATCTAGGCTTAGTTTCTAAACCCTTTTGGATCAATTAATAGGTACCTAATAATAACATATTTCTGGTATGTTCAAATAAAACTGAATGATATGTTTATTCAAAATTGGCAGCGGCATAGGATTCTATAAGTAAATATTACAAAGTAAATATTGCTTCATTTCAGCATGAAGTGCCTCTTGACATATCAAACCTTAAAAGTCATATGGCTCAAAAGCGAGTGTCATAGAAGCTGGATGGTTGGTTAGACCGTACAAACGAATAAAGACAATGAGCTATATGTTATGATGGATGAGGATCATTTACTTCATAGTGCAAGTCACGCGAAGATTACACGATTGTTTATTGTGACAAGAATTGCTGGAAAAGACGAAATATATTTAAATGAACTGAACTAGCAAATTCTAAAAATAGTATGATTATACACAACATAGGCCCTTATATATTTAAGGATTTGAACTGAGAAATAATAGTCTACCCTGAACAAATGATGTTTCACGATGATGATGGTGACCACGACGATGATGATGATTGTTATTACTAGTGATATTAATGTTTCCTCTTGCAACTATTCTTCTTCTTCTTCTTCTTCTTCTTCTTCTTCTTCTTCTTCTTATTATTATTATTATTATTATTATTATTATTATAAACTAAAATGGGTGCTTTGAATATTTACAAAATGAATATATCTGACTTCTTGGTTTCCAGATAAATCTTTCTTCCAAATCCTCTTCGACAAAAGAATGTGTGAGTATGCGTGTGTGGATGGCAAAATCTGTTTTTGTGTGTTTTTGCCTGTGTTAGTAAAATATTGCATATGTACGGTTGTCACTCATTTCATACAGTTATTATTTTTTGCTTCGAAAAATGTCTGTACTTAGAGTGTATATTATTTTAACTATGTTTATGTGTTGCAGTACCTACGTATCGACTTTTTTGTCTTCATGGTCCATTTGGGCTAATGGTGTAAATCATGTCTTGTCTTGAAATTAATGCATTAAAATGTCACTAAGTTTCTGTTTGTAGCTAACATGGCAGATACGTTATTAACTGTAACTACATTTCCTGCATAAACAGGTGGGTGTGTCATAGATGTAGGGTTATAGACGTAAATGGAAAAGAAATAGTTTATATGCCGCAGTAATTTTAAGCTTTCAATTCTGTCAACTGTGCCATTAAAAGGGGCAAAATTGTAATATACATACTCCAGATAAACTACCTGAAGGAGGGATGGGGTGAGGTGATAAAGTCTTAAGAAGCGTATCATTTAAATTATAATGAAATGACGGACGTGACTGTTAATATAACTGAAAAACACCTAGAAAATAGACCAGTTTTGTTATTACCATTCACGTTCGCTCCAATTTCTAGCACAGCAGATATTATTATTATTATTATTATTATTATTATTATTATTATTATTATTATTATGTACTTTCTAATAAAAATTTAGAAAAAAAAGTCATTGACATCTTAGTCCATGACACGGTTTTACCACGAAAATACATCATAAGCTACACACGAAGGTAATAAAAATATGGCTAGCACCAGATCATAGTAAAAGTAAAAAATAGCAGCATCCCTTTTTCAAAATCCAGCTCTGTCAACGTTTCAGCTACCCTAAAACAATGACCATATCAATGCAAATCATGAATTCAGCTCAGACAAAGATGGTAATGAAAACAATGTTCGTGACAAGTTTCAAATGGATAACTGATAAAAAAAACTTCCAGTGAAGAGAAGCGTTTATTCAGTTGGCCTGATGGTTTGAATCTCGTTGTAGAGTGGATTTGGTGTTTCCATTACATTTGCATGACCATTTCAATGACTATCCATTAGTCCAAAGAAATCATTTTTAGATCTTACCCATTCATCATTCTTACAATAGGTTACAGTAGGTTTAGAAGTAGACAAATTCGGCGCTATCAAATTTACTTTGAACACTGAAAAGCACACAGAAATTCGTTATTTACTGCAGATATCTGGATTTTTTTCCACGCATTGATTTTTTTATATAATGAACTATGGTTAAACTCTTCTATATAACTGAACAATAATTTGTGACAAAAGCTAACACTATCTATTCGAGACACGCTTTTTAAATTGATGAACCACGCTGTCTGTATTCGATAAATAAAAGCCAAATCTCAGAGGAGGACAACTGTAAAATAGATACCGATTAGAATAAACTTTTCAAATCTCAGAAACTATCATTTACCCCTGAAACCAATTATTGTTGATGACTTGGCACTAGCTGCTTTGAAAAACAAGAAAACCTAACTTTTGAAACCAATTTAAGTTCTATTTAAAATGTTAGAGTATGGCAAGTGGTTAATGTATGAACTTTGCTACAAGACGTTCATAAAACAAGTGCTCATGACATTCATTGTGTATATCTTGTGACAAAAAATACCGTTTACATAAGTTTAATTACACTAGTGACTATGCAAAAGAGAACATACATAGACTATCACAAAAGAATAACGTAATTCATGTAACATTTAGTATGAGCTGAACGGTGTTTCTATTGGAGAATTTTGTGAGTTACGGATATAGACGAAACTAAAAGTATATAAATGAATAACGAAATGTATAATCAAATAAAATTTAAACTTTAGAATGTACGAGATAGTTTATTTAATCACAAGGAGTTTACAAGCAAATGAAGTTCCTTAGATCATGCAATCATGAGATGTCTTTCATAAAAATGAATAAAGCAAAACTGTCTGTGTATGCTGCCTCCGTCCGATTTAAGGATTTTTTTTTATTATAAATGTCTCTAGATGAATTTACATTTTGTAATGATAAGTTCTTTTGTCATGACTAAAACACGGTTGTTTTAATACGATTCATTTGAATGTTCAAAACAAAGATATTGATTATTTTAGGTTGCTCTGAAGGTGGATTCACTGTTGTATGTTAGCCATTATATGCCCACTATCATGTAATCTACTATCACGTGTACTTCTCAGATAAATTCAGACATAAAGATGGTCATCTAAATAAACATTGTTGTCTTATTATACGTATATTACTAAGTTCTTTATTGGTATTATTTTTCTTGTTGTTTGTGTGGAGATTTTTAATGTGCCTTTCTTGTTTTCTTTATTGCTCATCAAAAAACTAATCACTTTGTGGCTTTTGCAAACTGATACCTCACTTTTAACCCTGATAATAAAACATGTTCCGCTGAACTTCTATGGTTAGAGATTAGAGGTTTGTTTTTCAATTGCTGTAATTCATCATTGCCAGTAGTTTGTGTATTATGTGCTCGTCGTCTCAGGTTTCTCAAATTATCATTTACCATATCTTGTTCAATCATATTTATTCTGAAAGAATCAAGTAACCAGAAACAGATGCATATCATGAAAATGTTGTATTCATTTAACTTTTAAATAAAATTATTGCATATGGAGCTGTCTTTAACATTTTACATCCACTGTTTACCACTGCATTATTAGCATTTGCCTTGACCAAACTGTCAAACGACACAATGAAACCTCTATATATTTGAACCTAGCTTAAAAAAAAAAAATGCTGGCTGTAAATATTGCTCACGTTTAATGTTTCTCATTGTATATAAGATATCTTCAATCACACATACATATGTTTGACTGAAGTATACAACAAATTGTGTTATCTTTTATTGTTTGTCATTAGCTGTGTATTTATTGTGTTATATATATATATATATATATATATATATATATATATATATATATATATATATATACATATATATATATATATATATATATATATATATATATATATATATATATATATATATCCTGCTTCTATGAAGCAAAAACGACGTTTCCCTAAAATTTAGTCCAATACCTAACCTTGTTTACTAGTTATTATATAATACTATTGCGTCGCAGGTCAAGGAAATATCCATATGGTGTTACGTGTAGGCTCGTACAAAAGTAACAAAAGAAAAGAGTGAAGTCAACAAGCTGTATAAATTTTAACGAAATAATTTATTTCCCTAGAAAACAATGTTAAAATTGGAAATAGGACTTACGGTTTGTGAATATAATCCAAAAATTAATCCTAGAGTTGAAAAATATAAGTGCTCTTTTTAAACAGTTCTACTTGAATCCAGGTTCGAATCTCGATGAAATTCCAATATGGAAGGCGATGACGTCAGATGTGGTCGTTGTACTGATGGCAACAATTCCTCGTTGAATAACAATTTATAATGTTCCTGTTTAGAATTCTAGAATAAATTTGCACTGAATGTCTTTGTCCCAGATCTTTTATAAAAAAGAGCACTTGTGTAGTTTTCTAGAGAATAAATGATTAAATCCCCCAAAATAGATCAACTTCAGAACAAACTGGCATCAACAATAAAAAAAAAAACACGTAGAGCTCTTAAAGGTGTATGATACGACTGACTGGGTCTACTAAAAACCGTCTTAACACACGATTTTAGATCACATGTTGGTTCACGTGACGGGCTACGTGATTCACTAATTTGAACAGCGCAATAAAAAAGAAAAGGCCTTTTATCACGTATGCTAGAAAAGCCCAATCTAAGAATCGGATTCTCACGATGGAAAAGAATTTAAAAATAAAACTGTTTACAAAAGAGCTAACACGTAGGCTGACAATGACCTTGGTAATAGCCAGTCATTTTCATTCAATGTTTACAAAATCGGAACCAAGGTTAAGAACTAGGTTAGCTAAAAATAAAAGTGAAGCAAACCTTTGCGTAAAAACAAAAGACTGAATTTACTGGGAAAAATATCAAATGCAGTAAAAATTATCATTACAATAAAATGTAATGAAACAAAATTAAAATAAAAAAAGAATTTAAAACTAACACACAAGTAATTAAATTACATATACGTCACAATGGAGACTTTGGTAAACAATTATTCATTCCTGTTTCATATCAGTCTTTGAGAGTCTACGATGAGAGTTCATAGTTGTGTCTCATATATCGGTACCTTAGATATGGTGGCTTCTTAATACTGCTTTTATTGTATGAATTATTTGCTTTCTGTTCACTATAAATTTAAGATAATATCGTGAATCTATTTCCATCTTCTAAAATCGTCTTTATGATTTGTCTCAGACATATTTTCTTTCTATACTGTTTGATCTGCCTGTATTATCTAATCTTTGTACCTATTGTACTCCTTGATATTTAAAATTTAACATCATCGTGATTGGTCTTCTTTGTCACTTATCGCTTTCATTTCTTCGACAATGTTCAACTTACTGAGTGAGTATTTCATTGTTTTAAGTTTCCTGATAGATCAACATTTTCTTGGAAACTTTAGCAACAAGTCCTATCAATACTGCACCAAACCCACTAAAAGCTAAAGGAACAACTACAACGATAGCTGTTCCTGCAACTCCTAATCCAGCTAATGTTTTCTATACTATCTCACACAAATACAATGTCATCATCAACTCAGTTCTGAAAACTCTTCAAAAAAGGATATGTGTTCATGCTATTGATCTGAAATGGTGGTACAAAACGTTCGGCACGTAGTAAAATTTAGACAGAAACCTGGAGGATCTAATTTTTTGAAAGAATGATATTGATCATTTAACGGAACAGATAAGCTGTCTCCACATCGACCATACTAGATGAACATCATTACCAAATTAAACAGACCAAGAGATATTGGACTTACGATCCTAGCATGGAAAAAGTCCAACATGAATTGAATATCCGTTAAAACCTAATGTTATACAAAGACAAACAACAAGGGTGCATGGGAAGGTAGAAATTTGACTAAGAAATACAGATTAATCGTTTGTACTTCACATGAGGAAACCAGAACTCTAATTGACGAATATATTGAACGGTTGAATATATTGGCTTTTGTATATTGAACGGTGAAATCCTATATATTGGCTCATGTGCATCAAGTTTCTAATAAAATTAGTATGTTGATTAGCCTTCCAGTACCACCATCGGCATCCGCTTATTTCTATTTCAGCATTTTCTTTTCCTGTCGTTTTGTTGTTTAATTTTGATTTCTGTTTTGTTTCCTTAAACATAGCCATCAAAAAGAAACATGTACATCTCTACATGGTTTCGGATTGAACTTAAAACCCGCTTTGACTTTATCATCCTTTTCCCTTTAAATGTCTCTCTAATCATGGTGCAATCGAATGTTAAGCTCTTGGATGCAAAATTAATTTATTTTAATTATATAATGTTTTCATTGAGATTAAAAGCATACTATCCAGTAAAAGCTATTTTATATTTGGATAACAGGTTGGAGTGGGTGGGGGAGGTGGATAAACATATTAAGTGCCATTTGGAAATCATACAACTTGCAATGGTAAGGTGCTGTACCTGTTAGTTTTTCAATTTTAATTCAATTGTTTACTTATCAAAGGATGATGTGAAATTCTCTTTTTTGTATTGATACATTGACCCTGTTATGGGGTGGTGGTGGCTGTTATTATTGTCTAGTGGATGATCGACAGATTGAGTGAATCATTAAATTATCAAATTAATGGATGGAATAATTGTGACTTGAGCAGAGATATAGATCAGAACACACAAGCCCGCGTATATAAAATATACAAGTTTGATCAACTAGATAAACAAAATAAAATTGTACAGGACACCTGAAGGATACACTTCTACTAACAACTAATTACTAAATGTTATTTGAAAAATGCAATTAGCAGTTCCGTTTGGACAGGTATGACAAATTTCATCATAAAATCAAGTGAGCGTTCGAACTCTATTGTTCAGCATGCCTGTATAAACCGATGACTGGTTGCAGGTCATTCCAGATTCAATAACGGTTGAAGGTTGGGGTCCATTTTCCCCTCTGTGTCCCTTGTGCTGCTGCCTACAATGACCCACAATGACCCCCCCCCCGTCTCTCTCTCGCACATCCAGCCTCTTACGGGCCATAAACAGCAACATGGATCGTATGTTCACTACGTCCCACATGGAGCTATTTCTCTTTAAAAACAGATAAACATGCAACCTAAACAGATTGTTGGGTCTTTACTTCTTGGATAGAACATTACCTCTTCTCTCGCTATATAAGATATCGTCAAGTCGTAATTCAATCCGACACAAACTGCTAATATGGTTCTAGGTCTCAGTCTGGCATACCATTCCTGTCGTAAATACGTAAATACAAGATCTATTTCCATAGATCTTAACAGAGTACAGGTAACTTAATTTATTTATCTACAGATCTGGTTACCATTACTCATTGATCAAAAGCATAATCTGCTCTCGACTCATACAGTTACACCCCCACTGTGGTGTGAACTATTAATCACTACCTTTATTAATGTCGGAAACATGTACATATACGGTCGACAATAAAAGCCGTATGGTCCCTACTGTGGTTGCAATGCTAATACACCGATTCGTAGGGTAAAAGAATTTACATCTTAGTTATACAAATGAATTAAACGATCTTACCTTCTGGTCTTAACTGCGATATTTGCTAACTAACAATTCAGTGTCATCACTTCCAACAGACCTAATAGTATCAATTCCTAGCATACATAATTCATATGACATATAAACCAATAATTTTAAACAATTATCTCAAGATTCCTATCACTAAAATAACTTATGCAATTCTTAGAATACATGTGTCATATAGCATTCAAAGCAAATGAATTCAAAAAATTATCTTAAGACTCATATCGAAGAAAATTGTACGAAACTAAGACATCGCACCTTGTGCTTTCGAAATTCGCTCGTTTATCTCTTAATATAGTGGTCTCCTTAAAGACGTCTAACTTCACGTCCCTTGGACAATCGTTTCGATGGAATACGCCCTGTCCCCGGAGCCAAGACCTTCGCCTCACGCAAAACTTAGACTGACTAACTTTACGGTGTAATACATTTATAAAACAGATATGGAAACACACACCTAATTGCTAGTTTACCCAATCATGAATTTCGGTTTATTTAACCGTCATAATTAACACACCCACATAGTGGTTTGAAAAAATGTACATATTTCGTGCTTCCATTAATAAATCAATCCCTACAAAGTTTCAAGTATGACAAATATTTCATATTTAAACGCAGTTTCTACATTTCAACCATTTATAGTTTTCGATGCTTTAGCCCAATTCACATCGTCTTCACCAATTCGCCTGATACAATTATCAACGGAACGTCATGAAAAATCAGTCAAGTTCACGCCAGATCATTAGTGTAATTTATCCTTACTCCCTACCATTGATTTAATTCAGTATCAATCACATGCATCAACTTAAAATGCCTATGTGTCACGCTGACACCTGCACATTACAATCATCTGTAAAATTCATACTATTACAGCCCCTTCATTGGGCATTCATGTATTGTACTTTGCTCCCTTCTGTCTAGAATCACTTCATTTCCTCTACTGTAATACTCTTTACAAATCTCTGATGATATATAAATTTTATATCAGTGTGCTATGCATCTCTTGCTTCTAATTTCCTCTATCAGTTTTACTTTAATGCATTTTTTTTTACATTTTGAAACTGAGACTGAGTTTGTTTCAAATGCTGATGTGTTGTTTATTTTCAGTTGCTACTAAAAGACAACCGAAAGTTCTGCGAAAATTGTATCTTCAAAATTTATATATTACTTCAACGATCTAGTGTAAAAGCTATTTCCTTATCCACTGAATTTAGTTATGTTGTTTGTTATAATTCTTTATGGTGCTTGTGACAATTCTTTGTGAATGGAGGCTTTGCTTATGTTTTCAAATTGTAAATTATCAAATATATAATTTATGTATGGTACAATTATCATAATTACTTTGAATGCAATTTCAAAGAGATCAATATGTCATCATGACTGCATTAGAATTTACGCGATTTTCATTTCCCTTTTTCTTGTTCAGCATCTCATAGACCTGCCTGTTGACTTTGACACTGAACTTGCATTAAACCGTTGCTTACGTTGCAATTTCGTTGCTTACGGCAAATGTTTATCGATATACTACTTTATAGACTAGTTTTGTAATCAACACAAATTCATGATCTTAACTCCATACTCGCATGGACACCTTGTATGGGCTCTTTTTCTGCACACACACACACACACACACACACACACACACACACACACACACACACACACACACACACACACACACACACACACACACACACACACACATTTCAATGTTAGGAATGCCTGCTTATTCTTGGTCATCCGCGTGACTACACAGAAATTAGTTATGTAAATCATGAACCCCATTGCTTGTCTAATGTTTAAGTAGACTGTTCAGTTAACAATTTCTTCAGTTCGGTTCATTTTCAATGTACGTTTCTTCGTTCCTTTCAAACAGATGAATAAATTGAGAGTTGTTTCAAATCGGGAAACTTGTATGGTTAACTCTGCCACAGCTGCTTCGTATAATATTTCATCACGCGTTGATCTAAATTGAATCTGTTTTACCTCTGTTTTCGCTGAAATAATATCGGATGATTTTGTAAAGTTCACTATATTTACAATTGCACTGTATTTTAGACGAAAACAAATTTGTGCTTACCAAGAACTGTGTGGTGCGTGTGGTGCTAATGATGTGCATCAGCACACTTTACAATGGAATGAAGTGAACGACTAGAAAAAGTCTTGAATTCGAAGCTTCGAGGAGAGATATAGTTTAGTATGCAAACGTACTGTGTGAATGTTTTCGCCATGACCCAATACCCCTTTTGTGACAACAATAACATCGACAGCCACACGAATTGTGCTTTGACCATTAGAAACCAAAGAAAATTATTAACCTTGTATAAATCTCTTTGACGGGGTGTTTCATGTGTTGTCTCTTGTAGTCAAATCAATTGTTTCCATATAAATTGACTTATGTCGTCTGTTTTATCGACAGAACTTTAAAACAACACCTGACTCATGACTATATCATTTGTTCTCAAGGCACTGATGGTAGATCGTCAATGCTGAGAGACACTGTATCTTTGCCATCCTTTTGACATGTTGACTGCTGGACATAGCGGTTCAAGCAAAATCCTAATTTGTCAAACGTTTGATTGAACAAACCCGAATTTGTCAACAGTTTGATTGAACACAAAGTATTTTGTTTGCTCATCGTCCACAACATATCTTGTGTTTTTGCACAGAGTGGCAATCGGCTTACACATTACTGAAGAAAAGCCAAGGAGTATTCATTTCGTTTTTGTAGAAGGTATTCCTCGCGAAGTCGATGGGATCGTGTCTGACACTAATCAAACATATCGTGTCATTTTCGATGACATGTTAGAGGAAGATGAAGAAAAAAATTAAACTTTCGTTTACACGAAAGGGACATCATTACAACGCTATATGGGAATCACATCAAAAGTCAAACAGAGAAATCTCAAATCCAAATATTGTCTAAACAATTAGGAACGATGTTGCTGCATTATGCCTATCCCGATAACACTCATTTGCCTCAAGTGCGTTTACTAATTGATTTAAAACAGACTAACACAGTTTATTTGAGATTTTTCAGAGATTTGTTAAACGATTGGTGTTCCAAAGTCCACTGATGTAAACATCTCCTTTTTCGTATTCGTCTAAGAAAATACTATATAAACGCCTTTCACTTCCTAAATCCCTGACCTTATTCAGCATGATCTCAATACAGTCTCAATACATTGCGTTATTTGCAAAAAGGGTCTTTGAGGCTTATATAAATACAATCCTTGAAAGTAAGCAACTCAACTTCTGTAACCAATATATACACCTTGGAAAATGATAACCCTATAACCAGAGAATCAGGATTACGACGATAACTGTAATCTCCTATCTTTAGAATATATTTTAATAATACACGGTGATATATATATATATATATATATATAGTATATATATATATATATATATATAAGTTATATATATATATATATATATATATATATATATATATATATATATATATATTACAGTCTTAAGATAATCGTAATTGTCTTTTTCATTTGTTTAGGGATTTTTTAAAAGTTTTAATTGAACCAGAGTATCTAATCACTGAAATTCCCAACTTGACTTTAGAAGTATCCTAGACTTTATTCGACCTTAATGAAGAAAGAAGTTATTAAAAACTTACTTTTCCTATATACTGTATTGCTGTTGGATAACTTGTCAAAATTACACTTTTCCCATATGCTGTGTTGCTATGGAATAACTTGTCATATTACACATTTCCCTTATACTGTGCTGCGATGGAATAACTTGTCAAATTACCCTTTTCCCTTATGCTGTGTTGCTAAGGAATAACTTGTCAAATAACATTTTTTTTTCTATGTATATACTGTGTTGCGATAGAATAACTTGTCAATTTACACGATAGCTATTGATGGTTTGCTACCTTTGCTTCAGAAAGAAATCTACTCTCAAGGCAGGCCTGTCTTTTAAATACAGTGTAATGATTCTGATCAGTCAAGGCAATTCGTAGAAGGATTCGAAATCAATATAGTAGTTTAAACTAAGATTTGTTTCCCAATCATATTTCCTCAACACTTGAGTGTTTATTGTGCTGGAATCTAGCATTATTATAATTATTTCTTTTAATGCCAAACCTAATGACATTCAACACCGGGCTTAAATGTTTTTCTATTCTTTTTTCTTTTTTATGCTCTTGTGTTGCATTTTTTGCTTGCTCTCTGTGAATTCCATCCAACAGATTTAAATTATGTCTCTTTTCTTTTAGCGTTGCACTCCATCAAAAACTGTAACTCGCTCAAGATACCTTAAGCGTTTAGGGACCTCTCTCTCTCTCTCTCTCTCTCTCTCTCTCTCTCTCTCTCTCTCTCATATAATGAATTATACCGTAATGTTTTGTGTTCTGTATTTCATCCATGTAAAGGAAAAGGTCAATGCAGTGGGAAGAACGTGTGCACTAATGAAAGGGTCACTTTGCATAATTAACTTGTTTAAACTAGCACAGATATATAAATAGCTTTGTGTATCACTTTTCACACGTACATCGATATCAAAATATATCTGTAAATTTGAATGATTGATATGTATCAAAAATTTAAATTCCGTTAGCTGGTCACATTCTGCATTTTCAGTCTATTGCACTGTAAGTTGGGACTCAGTCACTTTTATAGGATAGAGATTATCTCAATCCTCTCTGATAAATCCCAAGAAATATGGGTTTTTATTCAACCGAAATAGGATTTTATATATGTATAATATGTACAGTTATTTATAGACTCATGAAACAATTGACCCTCGGCCTAGGGTAATTTGATCACCAGCTAGATCTTAAGCATTCCTTACTCAAATGACCATGCAATTGCTTACACATTTGCTTGGGGCAAATGGATGACCGAAAACTCGCTTATACAAGCGCGTGGGGCCATTGGATGACCGGACAATAGCTTGCATAAGTGAGCGGGGCCAATAAAGAGAATTTACTATATACCAAATAGGAATTTATTGTTATAATTCTGACATTAAATTCCTATTTGTGTGAAATTTTCACCATTTTTAAATACAAGTTTTATTTTAATTACGTTAGGCGAAACGTTCTAATTTTTTGGGGAGGGACAATCAATATGAATCAACTGATTATTATTGTTGTTGTTGTTGTTATTATTTTATTATTATTATTATTATTATTATTATTATTATTATTATTATTATTATTATTATTTTCGTGTGCATTGCGTGCTCAGCTCAGCCATTTAACCGCGTCTCATCAGCAACATGCAGAGCCTGCAAGTCCACGGGGGAACTTTGTCAGTGGACAGTTGTTCACAATGTGTGACTTAATATTGAATCGGGGCAACTATTCTTCCATGGCCGGGTTTCAATTAACCAAGTGATAGAGAGAAGGAATATTTTACAGTAATTGCGCCCAGCTCTCACTTCCTATTTATTTTCATCCAAACATCATCTACACATCGTCTGCTCTATTTAAATCAGTCGGCAGAAACTGCTTCCCAGTTGATAACGAGAATGATCACATGCGCATAAATGTCTAAAGAATTTAAAGAGAGGGATTTCGCAAATTGTACTCAGAATAATTTAATGATTTGTTGACTGCAGTATCACTATAATCTGTCGACCTGCTGTACTCAGTATGTGGGTGAGATCTTGCGCCAGCTAACTCTTAGTTTGGTCGCACTACTCGTGTGTTTACTCTCAACAACACCAAGATTGTGCACATGTATGGTACCTTTTTGTTGCTAATTGAAATATGGCGTACTTAACTGTGGAAAAAAAAAAACGTTTGATGAAATTACTCGTTTTATTTATCTGCATGTTGACTTTATCTAAATTAACATGCTTTGTAAAATTTACGTTTCTCTGGGAATATAATTTTGTTGTGAGAATTTGAAATAAAATGTTTTATAACAATAGGAAACTTTTAATAATTTATTTTAGGGCAAAACGCGTTATCTACACAATACTCTGAACAGAACTCCTAAGGTTGAGTTTGTTTGTTTTGCCACTACCGATCAATTTTAAAATCTTTGAAGAATAAAGTTTTTAAGTTTGTTTATTTAGTTTTACTTATTTTTTTAAAATTTAATTTGTTAATATAATACAACGTGTTGCAAAGTCCTAACGCACTAATCCTGAATAAAAAAGATAGAAGAATACCTCAAAATGCATCTTTAGGCTTTGAACTCCATGCATGACAATTCTTTTCGGTTATTATAATATTGATAACATCCAAAATGGTGTGCATATTTATAGACAATCTTATTTTGAATAAAAGATTTATTAATAGTTGTCTTTGGGCCTCACTTTTATACCGTTTTACTAATTTACAATAGAACTTCAAAAAATGTAAATTCTGTGCGACCTAACTTTTCGGGGTTTTGAGGGTAGCAGGCATGTGTGTATTCGAGAGAAAGGTATTCGTGTTACCGAAGTTTTTCTCAACTTTTATCAAACATCTATTGAAATTATTATAAACGATGATTTTAAAACCCTTTGAAAATATGCTTAATCGCTTAGATCACAGATACCCTACATATTAGATTGAATTTAAAGAAGTTGAATTAATTATGTCCACTGATACTAAATTTACGTTGGAATATTTTGATTTAAAAAAAAAACAGATTATTTTAGATTATCTTATTTCAGTTTTGAAGAGTTAACAGACGAAAATGTAGAATACAGATACTCGACACTAACCGAGGTATTTTAATTTTCAAAGTGACTATAAGCTTCCTGTGAAAACACAAGGACGGTACAATCTTTTCCTTAGCCCTCTCATCTCACACTACATACAGCCTATCATCAGATAACGGCTATTAAATTTCTTCGGTCACGTATTCGTTCACATCGAGATACCCATACGTTCTTGCATGGTAAAACAAACGTCATAATACAGCACGGTATCAATTACTTCTTATACATACAGCAATAAATTCCGTCACATCAGTACATATTCCTAATCTCGTTATACTAAACAATACCAGAATGATCTGACGCATTTCTTTACCTTACAATTCATACAAAGTACGCAAATATTCAAATATCCATGCTCTGATATATGCATACGTCCATAGTAACTAATCTTTCATACTTCAACCATGTTTCCAAATTCACAATTCAAGCATGTGTAAATTCTAACATAGCGCATTAATAGATGCACTGGTTTACTACGAAGTAACCTAATAGCGAATTACAAAATTAGTTCTGACCACACACAAGTTAACAATCTACATAATTTCGCCTCGCATCTAATAATTCTCTACGTAAGGCTCAAGCCCATGTCTCAAATACGCATGAAAATGAAACACTACAAAGGTAATTCTACATACTAAACGATCATATTAATTAAGTGTACATGCTACAAATAATTGCAATTATGATGCCGTAATATTCTGCAATAATCGAGCAAATAACTTACTGACCTTTTCGAAGCTTTGTCTTTCCTTAGAATCTACCTCTCAGTTCTGCCGCCAGGTTACGAGTGGCTTCTTTCTCGGAGTAAACTCTATTGATCTACAATCCTTCCAGGCGAATTCGGAAGGTATCATTCGGGTCTGAATTATAATCACACCCTCTATCTCAATTTTGATGGGATATCGCTGTGAACCGATCCAATCAAACTTAGCGGACAATGTCCCTCTTGCTGTCAACGTGGGGACGGATAAGAACACGTACCGTGGACTTTCCTTTTGATCCTTGAACTGACCTTTAACGTATAGATGTGATAACGGCAAGCCTTTGTTAGGTGATACGACCGGTAGCCTTTGCCGACTCAAATTTCCAGTCTCTGGCTGGTCATGGTAACCTTGCGTAAGAGTTCAACACTAACCCCGCTGCAATATTTAGAGATCAAACACAAGGTCGAGGTAATATTCCCAAAACAGGTAGATTTAAGATTATACATGACTTTAGCTGGGTGCTTAGCAAACGTGACAATCTATAACAGCCTACTATATAAATGAAAAGATTGTTTTTAAATAATTTTTTAAAAAAGCATTACAGTTTTGAAGAACGGTATGTGCATCAAACAATTTTGACAAGATAAATAAATTTTTAAAAACAATCATCCCGTATTTCAATCGTATACAGCTAAGCCAACCATAAAAATAATACGAATGAACGACAGTATTCCAAACGTTGAGCAAACGTTATTATTGCCTTCATTTAGAAAAAAAATCTCGAATGTTGCAAAAAAAAATATAAAATAAATAAAAGAAAAAAATGATTGTTGTGAAATAATGAAGTTGTCTTTTATTCCTTGGTGAATTTTTAGAACTCGAATGCTCTCAGACCCACCAGAAATCATGTGCAGATCTCGCCTAGAAGGACAACAAAGATGAACTGTACTGCCTATGTTGCCAGGGCGTGATATTTAGTTTAAAAATATGCCACTGATACAAATTCGTCAAGAATTTGACGTGCCTCTTATCATTTAGAATTGTTTATAAACTGAGGATTTGTGGATTATTTTGCTTTTACGATTTGTTAAAATAAATACTTCAGTGCTTTCAAAATGAAACACATGAAAGTACTTTGTTGTAGTAACCAGTTAAATAGAACAAGAGTACGTGGCTCAAGCGAATGTATTTATAACGGACCCCCCCCCCCCCAAGAATGGGTCAGTGGGAATAAAACTTGTTTAGCTCAAAATCAGAATTATTTGCTGCAAACAAAACCTTTGAACTTGGCGTGACGACCCGTGGTCGAGTTCATTGTTTATCAGCTGTGTCAAGTATAGACTGGTGAAAAGTCAGATTACAGATCTACCCGATTTATGACAAAATTTAAAAGCGGAGCCCTTAGCCGTGATATGCTTTCAGGCTGGTGAAATACTCTTGATTTACTGCTGTTTATTTCCCTAGGTGTTTAGTATAATCTATATGAAATGTGTAGACAGCTAGAAGTTTTACAGTATTGAACAGAGTTTTACAGTATTGGTCAGAGAAGATATTTGTTCCTTGTAGGACAATCTGCTTGATGTTATTCAAATAGAATACAGATCTTTGTTTTTTGGTTTAATTTGTATGGAGCGGTTAGCGGTCACTTGCTTTGTCTTTTTTGTGAATAATTATATATATATATATA